>PVIU01002270.1:0-178028 GCA_004026605.1 Ondatra zibethicus
ATGAGTGAGTACATACCATAATCATCTTTCTGGGTTTGGGTTACCTCACTCAGGATAGCGTTTTCTATTTCCATCCATTTGCATGCAAACTTCAAGATGTCCTTGTTTTTTACCGCTGAGTAGTATTCTAATGAGTATATAATCCACACTTTCTTGATCCATTCTTCCATTGAGGGGCACCTAGGTTGTTTCCAGGTTTCTTTCTTGTTTGCCTGCTTGCTTTCAGTTTGTTTGTTTGTTTTGTTTTGTTTTTTGAGACAGGATCTAGCATAGCCAAGGCTGGCCTTAAACTCATGGTGAAATCAAGAATAACCTTGAATTTCTGACCCTGTTTCTACCTTCTGAGGGTTAGGATTACAGTTGTGTGCCACGATGCCTAGCTTATATAGTGCTGGGCATCAAACTTGGGGCTTTGTGCAAGTTTGGCATATACTTTACCAACTGAACTCTATTCCTGGTCCATATTTACAGTTTTAAGAATTTTGTCTATAAATTTGAGAAAAAGATTGCCAAAATATGAGATCAAATATGAAGCCATTCCATCATGTAAACATATTCCTATACATCGTGCTACACATAATACACATATATAATTTGTCAATTAAAAATTAATTTAAAAAGTAAATTGGGCACAGTGACACATGCCTCTAACCCAGAGACTCAGGAGAATGCTCCACAGCTTTACATGCAGCCCAATCTTATGGAAGTATTTTCTCAATTGAGGTTCTCTCCTCTTAGATGACTTTAGCTCATGTCAAGTTGGCTTAAAACTATCCGGTGTACTGAACATAGCTACAAGGACCTATAATTCCAGCCCTAGGAACAAAAGTGGACAGATCCCAGCCAGCCTGGATGAGACAGTGAGCTTTAGCTCAGTAAGGGAACCTGGCACAAACCGATAAGGTAGAGAGTGACAGACGATATCTGACCCCCTCTGCCTGGTATACATGTGTAAAAATGCATGCACTAATTTATCAATGATAATTCTACACATTTCTCCCACAATGCTTGGAACTCAGAAGGCGATTGCATGCCTGCTCTATCACGCCTGGCTAAGTATAAAAACATACACAGATCTGTAGAAGCTAGCCTCTCTTCACATTCCTCTCTCTTCACTTACTGTTTCCCTATGTTTTCTCTCTTTGCTCTGAGACCCCCCCACACTGGCATAAAGAGAAAGAGGCAAACACAGGATTCTAGAAAGAGGACGAAGGGACAAAGTAAAGACAGGGCTGGGGCTGGAGCGACAGCTCCACCGTGAAGAGTGTTAGTACTCTTCAGAGTTTTCAGCTTTGGTCCCAGCACCCACGTAGAGGAGTACTCAGCTTTGGTCCCAGCACCCATGTAGAGGAGTACTCGGCTTTGGTCCCAGCACCCATGTAGAGGAGTACTCGGCTTTGGTTTCCGCACCCACATCAGGTAGCTTACAACTACCTGTAACTCCAGGGGATCTGATGGGCTCCTCCAGCCCCCACAGGATCCTGCATGCACATGGTATTCATAAACTCATACAAAAGTCATACATACGCATATGTATATTTTTTTGTTTTTTTAAATATTTATTTTTTATTATGTATATAGTATTCTGTCTGTGTGTATGCCTACAGGCCAGAAGAGGGCACCAGACCCCATTAAAGATGGTTGTGAGCCACCACGTGGTTGCTGGGAATTGAACTCAGGACCTTTGGAAGAGCAGGCAATGCTCTTAACCTCTGAGCCATCTCTCCAGCCCGCATACGTATATTTTTAATGTAAAGAGAGACCCAAGGGGTCAGGCTGGAAGCAAAAGAACCTCTATGCGTGTTTCTAATGCATGATAATTAAGTTTCAAAGATTTCACACACAAAAAAAAAACTTTATCTGAAACAAGAATAATGAAAAAAGAAGAAAATAAGCAAGCTTTGGGAACTAATTTATTACCTAAACCAGTTATCTCAGCACAAAATACGACCTGAGAAAGAGCAGCTCTGCCATCCATGATTTTACGCTTGGAGCGTAAAGTGAAATGCCATGAGCAACGGGGTCCTTGAGAGGTTGTCCTGGGAGAATCCTGGGGGGTTTCTGCAGGGGTGCATGGTCTAAGCTGTGCTCAGCTACGATGGGACAATGTGATTTAGACAACACTTGCCTGATTTTCAGATCCCTCGTCTACTACTTCCCTCTCCCCGCCCCCTCCAGCCATACTAATCCAAAGTGTGTAACCCCACCCGTATCACCTCCAGCCTTTGCTGTCCTGCATCCCAACAGGCCCACGGTTTGAATGCTGTCGTTCTTATCTGTGCAGCTGGGGTAATGCAATCTGGGAACTCCAGCTCTTCTGACTTCCTTTAAATGTTGTGGCCTCATGTGGGTTCTTCTCATTGTCTTTCTACTTGGATATGTGCCAAGAAACCCTGTGTGACTGACAGAGTGGAGGTGAGTGAGAAGGCTGATAGAATATCAATTTTTGTCTGTTAACCACTGCTGTAGGCATTGAAGGCTCAGCTCTGAAAATGGCTTGAGTAAACTGAGTCAGAGAAATCTCAGATTCCGTATGAGAAGGCTGTTACCTCCCAGGCACTTTGACACCAAATCTCAAACTAGGAATGAAAACCACTGCAGGCATCTTAGATAGTGTAGTAAAGTACCACATCCGTGTGTTCCCCTGCCACATCCGTGTGAGCCCCTACTGACATGGGCACCTTGAGCTGACAGAGTTATGATCGGGCTCCGCTCTTTTCTTGCATTTGAAGATTGAAAGCCTCTGCTGTAGCCCTTAGAGCTTCTGAAAACCCAAGCAGAGTGTGGCTGCAAGAATATCAGCCATCCCATTAAAATTCCAGTTCTAGGAAAGAGGTTCTCACCAACGTGGGAGTAGTCCCTGTTATCTTTTCTAATTTGTGTTCTCTGACTCAGACATTTTGAAGGATGTTGTGTTTTCATGGCTTCAGCATCTTATCTTCCCTACTTCCTGTTCTAAACACAAACCGCCAAGAATATGGCTAAAGCCCTGTTTTTAAAAAAGTGCTACATTTATTTGTGTGTGTGTGTGTGTGTGTGTGTGTGTGTGTATGCAACATGAGGAGGTCCAAATTCAACATGCAGGAAAGAGTTTTCTCCTTCCACCAGTGAGTCATGGGAACTGAAGCCAGATTTTCAGGCTTGGTGTTGAAAATGTCTTTTCCCTCTGGTCCATTTCCCTGGCCCTTATGTCTTTTTTTAAATTATTATTATTAATCTATAAGTCCCAACCCACAAGCCCACTTTACAGTCAGAGTGTAACCTCTGGGTTTCTAACTGGGCCTCGTTATGAGGTGTAGATACCGGCACTGGAAAGCAAAAAGCATTTCAGAGATTTGTGAGCCTAGAACTTGAGACTCATTGCCTAACCCTTTGAAATTCGGTCAGCTGGAGATGTCAGCCTCCTGCCCATTGGTTTTGGATCCCATATTCTGAAGAGGCTTCTTCTAAACTCCTGGACTTCTGGGGCCTGAGTGTCTGGCCTAAGAACACTCTTCTTATCACATATTTCCCTGAGGGCCACCAAAGGCAGTATTTACCAGCCCCACAAGAATGAAAAGTGTCTGAGAGCATTCTCAGCCCGGCTCATTCTTGACTGTCTGACACTTGTATTGAATGGATTTTGTTTAGTTCGTTGAGGACAGGAGAATGAATGAGAAATTAACCCTAACATGTGCGTTTATCTTATAATCCCATGAACCTGTCAATATCCTTTGGTTCCATCGTTAATATCCTATGTCCTTCCTCACACAACGGCAGGTACTTAGTGATAGTAGAGTAATTGGCACTCAAAGCAATTTAAACAACTCAAGAAATTTCTAAAGTCCATAATGAAACTCAGCAAACTCCCATTCCCAGAGAGTTTGTAGCCTGTGATAAACCTGACCATTTCTTCAGAGATGAAATCTAGAGGTCTTAAAAGTTAAGCCTACTGTTATGGGTTTTGCCCACACCATCACACAGAGGCATCTACAAAGGAAACGGTGCCCGCTCGAGGGCAGAGAAACTCCCGGCACCATTGTGAGAGTCACATTCACCCGTTAAACTATGCATTCCAACGCCCCGACCAAGACCATTCGGACATTCCAGAACTGCATGTCAGCACAGTCCTCAGCCCCGAGACAGGTAGCAACCCTGATTGCTAAAGCCCAGAGTGAGGAGAGTCGCACCATCTTATGGATGAGCTTCCATAGACAATGTTTAGAATCTCCCCTAGTCACTAGCTAACCCACTCTAAAGGTTTCCTCAGCGTAACTGCACACATGGAAAAATGTCCAGTGAAAACACGGCGTTTTTCTTCCAACACAACACTGGTAGCATCTCTGCGCGCAGGAAATGATTTCATGGGCCTGTGTTGTTCTTTCTGTAGTGCACCTTCCAAAACCAACAGTGAAGCAAGCTGTCTAGATGTTTAGCTTTCTGAGCCAACTTGAACATCCAAACTCTATTTTAGCGATGACAACACAATATTTTCGATATTATGAAAGAACAAAGCAAATATATGAAAAGTGTGAAAATACAGTCATTCCAGATAGCTCCCAGAGGTATCCCCTGCTAGGTGCACAAAAGTCCAGGGACAGGTAGTTCAACTGCTTTGAGTTCTAGATTGTGTGTTTTGTTTGTTTGTTTGTGTTACCTACTTGTGCATTTTATTTTAAAACTCAAAATTGATCTTTTTTTAAAAATGCCCTTTTCTAAGGCTCAATCTGTAACGTGATTGCTGCGTGAACACTGGGGCCTGAGTTCAATCGCCAGAGTCGTGTAAAAAGCTGGGTTTGGTACGGCAGCACACTCCTCTGATCCCAGCTCTGGGGAGGCCCAGACAGGAGGATCGCTGGGGCTCACTGGCCAGCTAGCCTTGCTGAGTCAGTGAGCTCCTGGTTCCCTGAGAGACGTTGTCTCACAAGCCAAGATGGTGGTCCATAGAGAAAGATACTCAATGCCACCGCTGGCTTCCACACACGCATGCATAGCCAAACAGGTGCACAAACACAGAGACACACACGCACGCACACAGACGGACACACACACCTAATTCTCTTTCCCTTTCGTGTTCCAGGGAGACACCATGTGTCCTCTGACCTACCGCTGCCTCTGGCTCTGCCGTGGTTCTCCTCTCATGCCTTGCGCTTTCCTTTCACTGCTGCCAATCTTAAGGATTCTGGGCATTTCTTCCCTGACTTCCTCTGCTGCTTGGAAGATTTTACCCACTTGGTATCAGTCATCAGATGAGAGCGAAAAAGTCAGTCAATCATCAGAATATCTAAAATACCCACACGTGTGCTATTGAGGAGCCGTCGATCCCGGTACGGCGTTTGTTTTGTGTGGTACCCCGAGCAGCTGCCGTCATCCCACTTAATCGCTTCTTTCCGATCTGTTCTCGGCGCCATGAAACACTGTCACTTCCACATCATCTCAGTTTCATGTTTCATCTTCGGCTACTTTAATAATGGTTAGAGGCTTTGCATAGCTGAGTAATGTACAGCCTTATTCATTTACCCTTATGCATTTAGTCCTCTGTGACGATGTTTTTCTCATAGACAATAAGTGGCTCCAGAATTTGGTCTGTCTGCAGCTGTGGCCTTCATGGTAGCATTTCTGTCTAGTAAAGTCCAAGTGTTTCCCCATAATTTTTGTATTTATCTAGGCTGGCATTTTATTAGTAGTGTCTCCCTGGGGTTTTCTTTTTTTATTTTATTTTTGTACGTTTGTCTGTGTGAGGTTGTCTTCACTCGAGTTACAACAGTTGTGAGCTCTGATTCCCCTGGAACTGGAGTTTCAGACAGTTTTGAGCTGGGAATTGAACCTGGGTTCTCTGGAAGAGCTGCCAGTACTCTTAACACCAAATTATCCCCTCCTTGGGTTTTTCTAGACTTTTGCAGGAGACCAAAGTTGGCCAACATCTCATTTTCTATGCCTATACTTTGATTAGAGGATCAGAGTGGGGGAGAGTACCTCTTGCTCAATCTCCCTAGACTTGGGCAGTCTCATATCACAGATGTGACCCACGTGGGGTCTTGGTGACATTAGCTTGATCACTTTCTGTGCACAGGAAGATTAGTTGAAAGTATTGTCACTAATGTCCCGTCAGTCACAGTAAATTATAACCTCAATTTCATGTTCTCAGAACAGTTGCCAGGTATTTTGAGGAGACAAGCTCTTTCTGTAAACCGGAGTTGTGGGTGATGTCATTCCGGGATCCTTTGCTGTGTGCTTTTTGAAGTGGTTTAGCCCTCCCTCAGCACACAGGGGTCAGCAGGAGCAGTCAGTTGGCCGTGTATGCACCTCGGTCACCACTCCCTGACCTTAACAATCCCAATATCTCTCTCTGGGCGCCCACTCTTATCTCCATCTCTGTCCCTTTGAGGGCACGATCCTGTCATGGCTCCCTGTAACCCTTTGATGGTGTCCCTGTGTTCCTGGTGTCCCTGTCTCTTTTTCTTCATTAATTTGATTCCACACTCAGTGAGGCGTCAGAGCGTTCATGAGCATGTGCTCTCCATGCCCGTCCTGTGCTCCTCAGGCAAAATACACCTGCTTAAATCCTACAGTTGCCACGCGGCCGAATGAGGCCGCCTCCCTTTCGTCCTTCAGCTCTGTCCTTTCAAAGTCTCTGGCCACCCTACGGAACCTTTGCTAGTCCACCCTCACACTTCATTGCCTTCTCTCCTGCTTCCATTTTTCTCAGCGATTGGGAGGAATGTGCTTCTTTACATCTTTGTCCTGCTAGAGGAGACTACAATGTGCCCATACCTAAAATGGTCCCTAGCACATAGTAGGCATTCAATAAACGCTGAATGCATGAGTGGGTGACATCATTTCTAGGTTTGCTGTTAAATGTGGAGTTAGAGAGTAGGAAACGGTGTGGGGGGGTGGTTTTGAGAGTGAGATCATGGATCATCATGTCATTGATCCCAAAAGATGATTTCATTCAGGGTAAAAGTCCCCCAAAGTACCCTTAAACACAGAAAGGTTCCCCTGCCAACCTGTTCCTTAAGTTCAAAGCATGTGCCATCCTTCAAGTCTCAATACCAAGCTTCTCTCTGTCTCTCTGTCTCTGTCTGTCTCTCTCTCTCTCTCTCTTGCTCTGAGACCATGTGCATTTCCCACAATTTCTGTCCCCTTGTATATTCGTCACAGCACACATTTCTTGGCCAGCTTGCAAGATAACACCCACCATCCATGCTATCTCCTGGAGTTTTCCTTCCGGGATTTATTCAGACTCATGTGCTGTGGGATAATGCTCTTGTACCCTGTAAAGATTTGTCACTCACATTGGCTCAATAAAAGGCTGATTGGCCAGTAACCAGGCAGGAAATATAGGCAGGGTGACCAGACTAGGAGAATTCTGGGAAGAGGAAAGGCTCAGACTGCAGTCACCAGCCAGACATAGAGGAAGCAAAATGAAAATGCTGCACTGAGAAAAGGTACCAAGTTACATAACTAAACATAGACAAAAATTATGGGTTAATTAAGTTGTAAGAGCTAGTTAATTAAAAGCCTGAGCTAATAGGTCAGCTAGTTTATTATTAATGTAGACCTCTGTGTGTTTCTTTGAGACTAAATGGCTGAGGGACTGGGAAGGACATAAACTTCACTTACACTCATGAAGTTGTGGGAGCTAAGGGGATGGTTTCCTCCCAGAAGAACAATCCCATCTTTCCTCGGTGCTGTGAACTGGTCAGAACACAGAAAAGAGTAAAATGAGATTTCCCTTGAGAAGCTGAACCACGTGGTGCTGAAAGCCAGGCAAACAAAGCAGTAAACAGATGGGCGTTCTGAGAACAGTATATGCCACCCAGGTGAGGGGACTGGTAACTGCTCTAGGTACTAAGAGAAGAAATGGGTAACCTTTGAACAGCTCCCAAATGTGCAAACTTACCCAAGCAAAGGACTGGACATGGAGAAGTGGCCATGGCAGCCACATACCATGTGGAAAAGCACAGGAATGTGAACGAGCAGTCAGCTTTTGTGGGTGAAAATAGCACACAACACTTCCTGGGGACCAGCACCTCAAGCTGGTGGGGAAGGGGGAAAATGTGGTCACCAGAACACAAAATAACATCCTAAGTTTATGAGTGTAGACTTGGCACTGATAGACGTTCATGATAAGCAAATATGTTTAATTGAGGAAGTGGCATAATCTAATTTGTGGAGTTTATTTGGCATTTCTCACTAACCCTAGCTAGTCTGCAGTTTTCAAACTAAATATATTAAATTATTGTTTCATAAGTACCACAGGAATTAATAGTAATGATTTTTGAAGTGAAGATAAGTCTATTTTTAATACTAGATATGTCGAGGATTTTGTCAGTGTGGTGTGGGAAACTTTTGCAGATGAATCTGCTAAGCACTTTTTCAATCCAGACTCCAGTCCTCGGCCTGCTTGTCAGGGATGGGGTCCTGGAAGGGTAAGGTTAGCCTGGCTCCAGATAGCTGGAGTATAATGAGACTGAGAATAAAATACCATGGAGAGAATTTTCTGAATCACAGTGTGTTGTGAACCAAGGCTGCCATATCAGCATGCTGCTTAGGGTGAATCATCTTGAATAAATTTATATCTCATATTATAAGAGGCAGAGTTCAGGGTGTGGGGATCTAGCTTGCCTAACATGCATGAAATCTGGGGGTCCATCCCCAGCATCATATAAACTGAGGGTGGTCGTACGCACGCGCGATCCCAGCCCTTGGGAGGTGGATCAATTGGCAGATAAACAAGTTTGAAGCCAGCCTGGAATACACAAAACTTTATATTAAGAACATTGAAACAGTACACACACACACTGTGCATGCATACACACAAAAACAATTTTTTAAAAAGCTAATTCAAGGTTTTCTTATCCTTTCTGGAGAGTTATAGTCATGATTCCTTGGCTTATGCCCAACCCCACACCATCTCTTACTTAGGTAGCATCACCTATATCTCTTGGGGGAGAAGAAGTTTGATAGGGTAGTGAGCAGCTTGGGTGGAGCCCAGTTCAGCCAAAAAAAAAAAAAAAAAAAAAAAAAAAAAAGATGCAGGTACCCTGGCTCTCCACACAGGCCAACCTATGGGCAGAAATGTCAATGTGTAGCGTGACTCTCCAAAATCTCCCCAAACTGAGGTATATTTGCCAAGGTCAAATAAAAAGAGCTAGGCTCCAAAGGCAATCTGGACCAGGTCTATAGTGAGAATGAGGAGGAGGAAGCTGAGGCAATCTTGGAGTCCTGTAACTCAGTCACCGCCTCCTACCAGCAGGGTTTTTGGGACCCGTGGGCTTTGGTGTGTCTGTAGAAATTTTCCAGCTTTACAACTTCTTCACCAAATGCCTTCATTGCTTTGTGTTTAAAAATTTCCTCTATTTACTCTAACTGCATGCTTTTTCTGTAAGGAAATCAAAGCTAATTTAGTAGTTTTCCAAATGAAAAAAAAATACCATCTAAGATGAACTTAGCATGTTCAGTAGTTTGAGAAAACAACTAATAAATTACAGGCCTTTGAATGTAAAGGGAAAGGCACTTTCTATATTTGAAATGAATGTTAGTTTTGATTTTCAAAACAACTATCCTAGATGGACTTTCTACCTTTACCGTTAATTGTTAGCAAAATAAAACATGCACAGAGTAGCAACATAATAATAAAACACCCTTAACACAAAAGGTTGAGATGAAAAGTCCTCTCCTTCCCCTGACCACCCCTTCGTGAGTTCCTCTTCAGAGAGGAGCCAACTCCACAGCAGCTATTCTGTGTGTGTGTCCCTCTATCCCCCCCTCACTTTTCTCTCTCTCCATCAACACTTACCTGTGTATAAGTCCTCAGAGGGGGTGAGACACAATGAGTCTCTCTCCCTGCCATGACAGGGTGCTGACAGGCCCCGAGTAGATCCTGTGCAGGTAACCACAGTCTCTGTGAGTTCAAGAGTGTAAGCGCCACGACACGCCCGGAAGCCAGCATTCCATTCTGCTCCCCACCCTCCTTCACCTGATTATCATACTCCTCCTGTCCCTCTCTCCGTAATGTTCCCTGAGCCTGGGAAGGGGTGACAGAGCTGCCCCACCTGTGCTGAGACATTTAACAGTTACATATTCTCTATGTTTGACTGAGTAGAAGCCTCTGTAGTCATGACTCATCACTCTGACCAAAGCTGACAGCAAAACTATTCTATAGACATAAAGGTGGCCAGCCATAAGGCAGTTTGTCAGGCATCATGTCCGTTTGACAAAACAATAGCAGTAGTTGCCATACCAGGACCTGTTACCTCCCGAGTCACAGACTTTGGGCTAGGTTTACAGTTCCAGACATGAATTCTTTTACCTGTACTGGGCATACAATTCAGCCAGAAAGCAGTTCGTTATCCCCATACTAGACTTGTTTCTGTGGTACCACTGGGCTCATCTTGCCTGGCCAGTTGGTATCACTATACACAGGGTCAACCACTGAGTAAGACGAATGATGTGACCAACGTTTTGACACTGCGACATGATGTTTTCACATAAAATTCACAATGGAGAATTGCACAGCCAAGTTCCCAAATAAAGCTGCACAAAAGTCTTGCATTCTGCACTGGGCTACATGGCATTTGCAGACTGTGTGCTGGACATGTCTACAGTCCCCAGAGTATCTCAGGACCCTCAAGTCAACAAGCAGAATGCCACTATTTCCTCAGCAACTGACCAGTGCAAAGAAGCAGGCAGCTTTTGTACATAAGAAACATATACTTTAAATGAGTAAGTAGCAGCTGGGCACTGGTGGTGCACACCTTTAATCCCAGCACTCGAGAGGCAGAGACAGGCAGAGCTCTGTGAGTTCGAGGCCAGCCTGGTCTACAGGGAGAGTTCCAGGACAGTCAGAGCTGTCACACAAAGAAACTGTGTCTGGGGAGTGGAGAAGCAGGGGAGATTAAATAGCATGAAAGGGATTTCTGAAAGACCTAAGGAGCCAGAATATCCAGGCAGCCACTTCCCAAGATGGAGTTTGAATTTTCTATTGCTTGGTGAAGTGTTTTTGTTAAGATTATTTGAGGGGTTTTTTTTTCATTTTTATTCAATTTGGGGGAAGTTTTTGTGTTAAGAGTTATTGGTTCCTAAAAACACTGCCATTTACACGTCAGATTTTTTAATGGACCCATTGGTACACATGACAATGTAAAATTAGCTTGCTTTCACCTATGAAGAGAAAATTCTAGAACAATAGATGGCAAAGCCAGCAGTGTTTCACAGGACAAGCTAGGGAAGTGAGAAGAGGCACCTAGGGCCCATTCGGCGCTGCCCAGCCTAACCTGTACAGGTCAGTGAGTCTTTCTCTAGGCTGAGGGACATGAGGAAGGAACAATACACAGACTCTTCATAATACAGATGCCGCATGCCCCATGAAGAATGGCTAAGATCAAGAAATCCAGTGACACCCGCCAGTGCAAGTGTGGGGAACGTGGACCCTTTACTCACAGTGAAAAAGAATCTAAACCAGTTCAGTTGTTTCGGAAATCAGTAGTGAAGCTTCTCAAAAATTAAAACTAGAGATACCATAAGATTCAGTTGTGCCACTTCTGGGTAAATGCCCCAAAGACTCCATGTCCTACCACATGCGCACTCACAAACCCATGTCAACTGCTGCATTGTTTGGAAAGGAAGAGGATGGGTGGATGCTGAAAATGTGGGGCAATATACACAAAGGAATTTATACACTCATATATGTTCATACACACACAAATATATATGAGGAAAACTGAAACTCGGGAAACTTGCAGGAAAATAGATGAACCTAGAAAACATTACATTAACCAAAATAACAAGCTCAGAAAGAAAAAAAGCTAATGTTCTCCCTTATACACCAACCTGAGCTTATAACATCCATAAGTATATAGGAACGAGGGTGAGTAAGGAAGAATGGATATAGACTATAAGACTAGAGGGGCTGGAGAGATGGCTCAGCAGTTAAGAGCATTGCCTGCTCTTCTAAAGGTCCTGAGTTCAATTCCCAGCAACCACATGGTGGTTCACAACCATCTGTTATGAGGTCTGGTGCCCTCTTCTGGCCAGCAGGCATATATGCAGACAGAATATTGTCTACATAATAAATAAATAAATTTTAAAAAAAAGACTAGAAAGGAGCTCAGGAGAAGAGAGCAAGAGATCTTGAGGTAATAGGGACGCCTATAGAATACATGGGACATGAAGGCAGAAAAGAGGCTATGGGTGGGTAAGTAGGAGAGTACAAGGGATGGGAGGTGACAGGGAAGAAGGGACACCAAGTCAAACAAAAACGGTGTTTGTTTGAACACTCCACAGTAAGATGTATGCTAATTAGAAATGTTTAAAACTAAAAGATTTTAAAATACTTTAGATAGGGACAGAGAGGCTGGAGTTGCTAGTAACTGACACGCGCCTCACTCCTTGGAATACGCAAGGCAGGAAGGACATGTTTTTACCAAAGTGTTCCTCTCCAAACATGCCGGAGAACTCAGATCATCACTCATCTGCAGACTTCGTTGTCACTCAGAAAAGCCAAAGCGGGTGGCTGGGTTTGTTGTCTAGACTAGTGCCATCTCCCTGGGCAGGAGCTGAAAGGAGGGAAGAGCGGCAGCTTGGGTGGAGATGACAGTGGGTGGGGCAGGCAGCCCCTCGCCAGACCCTTCTTCACTGAAGGGCAAGCCGCCCCAGCTGTAGGTCACTGGGTGGAGGCTGCTCTGCAGAGAACAGTTGGTGGGGGCCTGTCTGGCACCGCTTGGCTTGGACTGGGTCAGCTCTTCTTTTCACATACGAAAACCATTGCCTCGGGCCACTGGCTGGGCACAGAGACTGGCAGGGTCAATAATTTTAATGCAAAGTCAGCAGCCCTGCTCATTAGAGTGTGAACCAGCTCCGAAGATGCCAACTTCCCCTTCCCACTGACCCCGGGTAGCTGGATGTGGGGAGAGACAGAGGGAGCAGGAGGTCACCTCCACATCATGAGCCAGCAGAAATGGGACGTGCTGTGTTCAGAGAGGAGGAGAATCTGAAAAATATTTTCTATTAATGGGAAATAAAAATGTATGTATAAATTTCTTGGACCTTTCATTAAACAGTAAGAGTGTATGTACCTCATTAGATGGCTTATTAATGTATTGTTTTTCTTTATGTGTGTGATTGTGTGGGTAAATACCACATGTGTGTGTGGGGGGGGTGCCCGCAGAGGCCTAAGAGGGTGTTGAATCTCCTGGAGCGAGAGTTACAAGTGGTTGTGAGGCACCCAACATGGATGCCGGGAGCCAAACTCAAGTCCTCTGGAAGAGCAGCATCCACTCTAAGCACTGAACCAACTCTGCAGCACCAGACACTGGCTAAGTTTAACAGTATATGGGTGACGCATGGATGCTGTGGGAGCTGAGACAAAGCCTATCCAGGCTGCCCAGGCAGCAGCTGAGAAGTAATTGCTGCTTGTATATCACCTGTGCAGTTTGGCACCCATCATTATGAACATCAGATACCACTGAGATTTCTAAGGAGCATTTTATTAAATAAATGAAATGTCACAGTAGCTGTGCCCATGTGTGAATAACATTGAACTAGTCAACTAATATACTTGGTATCCTCTACAGATACTGGCAACAGACACTATGATCCCGTTGAGGAACGAACAAAGAGTTTTCAGTCTCATCCTTATTCTGGAAGTCCAGGCCAGCTCTCTGGCATTGGATGAACTCAGGAGGAAATGTTTCAGGGGAACATGGCTAGTTTACACTCACTAAAGATAAAGTCAGACAGTCACATGGCGGACCTTTGGCAAATAGTGATGTGTGGAACAGAGAGGGGAAGTCCCCAGTGCCTGAGACCTTACTGAGTGCACATGAGTGCACAGCCATCTGCTAGCAGCTTTTCACCCATCCCTAGTCCTCTGCAAACCATCACAAGATAGATCTTCTGGTTTTTTTTTTTTTTTTTGAGATTATAACATAGCTGTGTCATCTCTCCTTTGACTCCCTCCCTCCAAACCCTTGCTCTCTTGCTAATTCAAGGCCCCTTCTTTCATTAATTGCCACATGCCACAAGGCAGATCTTAATGCCTTCCTCTGCAAGTGGAACCAACGGCTGGGAAGCCTTTGGCAACTGACCCCAAACTCTACTTGAAAGCTACACAGATGACCCACAGGACACAGATACGGTAGCCCATGTGTACTGGGTATGGGATCCCTGGGGCTCTAAATCTTTTAGATTCTTTACAGTGAATGTTTATCTTGCATTCTGAGGCCATAAAATGTGAATGCACTCATTAAAAGAATGATCCCCCCCCCAGGTGAATTATTTAATATTCAAATGTGCCAAAGCACTAACCTTGGGCAGCATTCTGATTCCAGGGGAGAGAAAAGGAAGGGTTGATTACTTCCTTTTCCTGCTCCTTACTTCCTTGAGGTTTGGCATGAGGACACTGAAAAGTACTTTGCTGCTGAAGAAGGAAAAATCATAAAACTATTGCATGAGAAATAGCCAGTCAGTGGAGTTGGTTGAACGGTAGCTGCTGGCCCTACAGCTTTTTAAGGGAGTTAACTTCTGAATAGTAATCAATGGGTTGGATCCATTAAGATGGTTGTGGTATTTCAAAAACGGGCCCATCAAAATAAATGCGAATGGTTTAGCCATGGCCTCTGCATCATTTGGTTCAGTAATCTAAGGGTCAACTGATTGAAACATATTTTCAAAATTTAGATTGTGTTTAAGGGAAGAGGCCAAAATGAAAAGAATTTATACCTTGCATGCAAGATCACTCCCTGGGGACCTTATTTCATGAGGTCCCAAGCCAGTCTCTCTATGCCATCACACGGGCCTCCGAAAAGCTGCCAGAGAGCTGTCCTTACTGTAACATTGAGGTCATCCTGTCAGGTGGAGGATCTACCTGTGAACAAGTTGTCACATAACGCATTCTGAAGTCCCAGCCAGCATGATTGTGCAGACATGCGGGCAGGCCACACCCTGACTGTTTGACTGATTCTGGAATAGCTCTGCTAACCCAGGCAGAAAAAGACAGCTGTGAACCCAGCTGTGGGAGCCACGTCTACTACGCAGGCGCAAGCATGCAAGAACAGGGCAGACGTGTGAAGCGAGGATACAGAGGGCCCACTCAAAACGCCTGTCCTTTGAGTTGGCTCCCAGAAAGATCAGACTCTCTGTACCTTCTTCTAGCCAGCAAGTCAACGGACTGTTTTCTACTAAAGGTGACCCAAGTTCTATTAGCACGTGTGTTGGGGCCTCATAATCTCCAACTTTGGGGAATGATACATAATTTGCGCGCCTCGGGAGCTAAACCCACACATGTAGTGTATATATGCATACACACATACACCTAGAAATGCCTTTTTTAAGTGATGAAGTTTCTACTATACGATCAAAGATTTGCTAGACGTGAAGCAGCTTTCAATTTTCTGCCATCACCAAGGACCTTAAACAAACTATGATCCTCTAATAAACAAGTATGCTAAGATGATATCCATTTGGGCTTCTTTATTTTAGTGCTGCTGTTAGGTAAGAATATATGCTTATGTGGAGTGACGTGCCAGCCCGCACGCCATCTGCTTTGGAGTTATTTGGTGACAGGGGAGTGTGTGTGTGTGTGTGTGTGTGTGTGTGTGTGTGTGTGTGTAAAGAAAGAAAGTGGGAGAGAACAACAGAGACAGAGGGAATGGAGTAGGAGATTTTTACCAACAGTTGCTGAACTTAAGTGAGATAGTATATGACTGTTTCTTGTACTGTTTTTCAGCCCTCCTGACAACTTAATGTTTTTCTAAAATTTTCTTCAGTCCAAACAACTAACAAGCAATTCAATTCACTTTGGTTTTAATGTGTGACGATAACTAAAGGCTCTGGCTTCACTCTTGTTCACCTCAATCATAATGGCCAAACAACTGTCACATAACCCCTGGGCTTTAAAATTCCACGTCCAAGGGTGAGCCATAAGCTTCCATCCAATCAGTGCAGCGCTTGTTCAGGGTGTACAACACAAATAGGATATTGGCATGAGCAACACTGGGTGGGCCCTTCTCTCCTGGGATGGACATACAGGCATCAGGAAAAATGTACATTAAGCATGTAACTACAAAAGTTCCACGAGAAGGGATAGGAGAGGAGATGTGGTCTAGACTAAAGGAGATCACTAAAAGAGGTACTCGCTCAAGCTCTGGCTGAAAGGTTCCCAGGAGTGGAGGCCCAACATAACTGTTACTCAAAGATAGATAGATAGATAGATAGATAGATAGATAGATAGATAGATAGATAGATAGATAGATGGATGGATAGATAGATAGATAGATAGATGGATGGATAGATAGAGAGATAGATAGATAACACATAGGTGATAGATAGATAACACATAGATTGATGATAGATAAATAGATAACAGATAGATAGATAGATAGATAGATAGATAGATAGATAGATAGATAGATAGATAGCCTGCCTTGTGGCCCCATTACTATTCTCTGGTTTAGATAATGGCTAAGATACCTCTCCTTTCTCTGGAGCAGATACTCAGGATCCAGGTGTCTGTGGCTCATGAGAGGCAGAACTTCTTGCTGTCTATTGAGGACAGTGGCTAGGGAATTCCTTGCATACTCTATTTGAAGACACTGACTAGGGAACTTACATATATGTATGTCAAGTTCACTCAGTGATGGAGTTCTCAACTGTGAGAAAGAAATCACTACCAACAAGAGGCCTTCATGAAACAGATTCCTGAGCACTGGCCCTAAAAGTTCTGATTCAGTTAGTCATGGCGCAGAGATGAGACGGCGTGGATGTTCAGGGAAGCCATTGATAATAAGAGTGCAGTTAAACACACGACTGGCATGAATTTAGACAGTTAAAAATCCAGAAAGGCAAAGCTGAGACATTTAAGACATTAAGACAAAGGTGTTTGGCCTGTACGATGCCAAACACCTGTGAGGAAAGCAGCAAAGACCTGGTCTTCTGAGAATATCAAGTAACCAAACCTCAGGAAGACTATCAACGCCTCAGTCAGTTACTTCCCATTCACATAAATCACAATGTTTATGAATGAGTGAGCATGGGAAGAGTGGAAATCACCCCCACTCTCCTCTGTGAATGGCACAACAGCCTCCTGTCATCACCTCAGGAAACATATTCAGTTAATTATGTGTTGAGACGGTTTTTCTTTTCAGTTACACAAATAGAATTCCCTGTTTTCTTTGTAATTTACCTACCAGCCTCCTAGCTTTGTACATTATCAATTATCAATTGATATTATCAATTATCGATCATATTTTTCTATAGAAGCAAACTAATTTTGCAGTTAGTATTAACTAAAGGAAACGATGAAGGAAAAGGTTCATGTATGACCACAGAGTATATCATTTATGTCAAAGTACATACTAAATCTGCTACTTACAGCTATTTTTCTCCTTGTTTCTCTGTAGATGGACAATCTTTTTTAGAGCTGATTTGTACATAGTTCCTAAGGGCTGAGTTTGTAGAGGTGTCAAAGAGACTAGATAGGATAGCATTTCCCCAGCTCAGTGATGTACTCTCGTTCTTTCCATAAGGAAGATCATTCGGATATCAGCATAGTGAGTGAACGTCTAAAAGGCACACAGTGAACATCGACGTTCTTATACCAGTCTCGAACACTGTTTCAGGGAAAGTGAAACTTAGAATCACCTGTGGAACATGTTACGTGTTCAGTCATGATATATGAGGTATGTTGCACACAGGAAAGCCAGGTGCAAATATGCATTGAACCAAACACACAGACACAGTCCTCTCTGCCTCTCTGTCTCTCTCTGGTCTCTGTCTCTCTGTCTCTGTCTCTCTCTCTCTCACGCACTACTGAAGCTAAGAATACGCCAGTGTTACACCACTTTCCACCCACAATAATGGCAGTTTCATACCGTCCAACTTTTTCTTATCGTGGAAAACAGGAGAGAGATAAACAGTTTTTCCTTTTCCACAAACAAGTTGCCTAATTTCCAAAGTCTAATAAAAAAAAAATGGCGACCCTCCCATGTCATTTGACACTCTTTCTAGGATGGTTTTCCCCTTCGCTTTTATTGACGAATTGTCAGTGTCACGTGCATCAGGAGTTTAAGTGTCCAAGATTCAAAGAACATAAAATGGGTTTGCTCTCCATCAGTTGTCCTCTATTGCTCTTTCTAGGGCTGCGTCTGCAAAGGCAAGGGCCAGTGCTTCTGCGTGGGGACCAAAGGGGAGAAGGTAAGAACAGAACCTCCCGCTGCCTCTTCACACCAGAGATGCCTTGAGTCTGTCACACTTTGCTCTTCTGTAGTGGAGATCTTCACTACGTTATCACGTCCCCTAAATCCACGTTTAAAGTAATTGTATATAAACATTAACCTTAAACAATGTTGAAAGCCTTCTAGGAAGCTTTGGCTACTCCAGCTTCCTTGTGTAAATATTGGCAGTTAGACCGTAACTCTCTCGGCTGAATAAGTAGCAAGTTGGCAGAAAGAGAACATTTTAAGACGCCTCCCTAGCATACACTATATTTATGATGTTGCTAAACATGAGAGAAGAAACTAAAACAACTTGATTCTCTCGCTTCGATATAAACATTGAATGAAACCCACAGATGCTGTTCCGCAGCACTGGAACAAGATCGCCCCCTGGTGGTAAAATCCAGCAGCAGCACTCCAGTCAAGAAAAAAAAAATCAAAGCTCCATTGCAGAATTCAAAGAAAAAGAATGCGGTGAAATCTCATCAGTTCGCTCCATTAACTCGCAATTTATGACAATTAAGACAGGCAGAGCTAAAGTATTTTTTGTTTGTTTACAAACTCCTTCCTTGGAGACATAATTATTTACTCAACAATAATGAAGGGTAACTAACAGCTATACACACAATGCAGTCCTCAAACATGGGAAAGTAACTAAGCTGTGAGAAGGTGTAGCAAATCCACTTCTGTCTCCGTTTATCGGGTGTGCTTGCCTATATACCAGTGTAACATACCAGACTTTCAATCTTTTCTGTGGCTTTGTGTAGCTATTTATCTATTTATTTATTTGTTGGATTTACCAATTATAAGAAAACAAATTAACTAGCGGCCTTGACTGCTAAAGACTATTTCCCGGTATTCACATCCATGGGAAGGTTTTTTTTTTTTAACTCAATTCTGCCAGGGCCCATAGCATCATTTAGCTCCACCTACAAGATCATTTAGCTCACACTTTGTCGTATTTTGCCCTTGACACCTCTCCTGCAGCTCCTATGAAAATAGCTGATTGGGGGGATGCATTCCCGTGCAACAATAAAAGCTCTCAAGTCTGGACTTCTATGGTATTCTGTTTTCATTCTCTCATTATGAAGACCTCAAAACAAGGCCTTCCTCATCACCCTCACCATCTCCACGCCTTAACAAACACACTCCACTAACCTTAATTTTCTAAACATACCGTCCTTTCCATTCTTGGTTCCTTCCCTCCTAACCTCTATCCTGAGTAGCCAATCTCTACAAGGACATGAGCGTCACTCTGAAGCCTACAGACATGTGTCTCCAGGTGATGGTTTTCCTGGGTGCCAAGTGCGACTATTGACTCTTTGATCCAAGAGAAGAACGTCATGAAGAAGGGAAGGCTGGTGTGTGGCGCAGCGTGTTGCTGGTTCACTGCCGCTTGCTTCTTGTTCCATTTTGGTTTTAACAGGGAGAGAAAGGCTGTGCTGGGCCCCCTGGTTTTCCTGGCCAGAAAGGATTCCCAGGTCCTGAAGGCTTGCCTGGACCACAGGGACCCAAGGTATGTCATCCTTCAAGTTCCGTTAATCCTCTGTTTACCTAACCCATTTTCATGCCCACCACATAGGCCACTGGGGCCCTGAAGAGAATTTCCCACCATAGCCACCTGGTGGATGAAAAACAAATTCTTGGTCTCCTATCTTAGCTGAGCTTTCGGGGCTGCATTCTTAGTCACCCAGACCTCGTGTAGTTTCTAGCCATGAATCTGGCCAAGCTTGTCTTCCACGGGAGGATGCTGTAGACCTGTCCTTCCACCTGTGCCCTGACCACTGGGATTCCCACCATGACGGTGGTCCAGGAGTACCTCCTCTCTAAGGGCCTTTGGATGCTTTTGACGCTGGCTCTTCTCTTTTAGCTCTAAAACATGCAAATACTCTTCTATAGTGGCATACACCTTCATCTAAATCCCTTAGCTACCCTAACCAAAGGTTGTCAGCCTCTCCTTGTCTTTTCTATAGGCTGGGTTCTTGAAGAAATAGTTAATGTGGTACCTGATGGTCTCCTGCTCGTCTCCCCTTAGCCAGTGACCTCCAAATGGCCACTGAGAGGGGTGCTTTTGTGTCTTTACTTGACATGAACCTCTTCTCTGATTCCAACTGAGTGGGTCTGGAGACATCTGTCTGCCTTTGGTTTTGGGAGTCCCTATTCTTGATTCTCTTCCTGTCTCCCCAGTCACCTCTACCTTTGAGGGATCTGTTGAGCATCAGGATTCTAAGGTCTATAACAGAGTCTGCCACTCTCACACTTGCCACACACCTTTACCCTGAAGGCTGTGACACACATAGGGCCTTCTTTCAATAAACACCCGAGAGGATTTGCTAGATAACTGCACCATGAGATCTGCTGCTCAGACCTTCCTACTGGTGACATTAACTAGATGGACACTGGCACTAACAGGCACACAAACTCCCCTGACTACTGGTCTCCAGCAAGCTGTAAACTAATAACCTATAAAAGATCATTGTAATTGATCTTTGTGGAATCTTTCAAAATTGCAAACTGTATTGACACATCTATTGGAAAAATGCATAGAACACTTAAGTGATGTGTTTACCCCAATCCTGGCACCAGCCCAATTTATTCCTCCCCATATTTCATTTATTCCTCATCATGGCACTCATACATACACAGAACTCAAAGAGACCTTTCTGTTCACCGCCTCGTTATAAAGGACACATGTGAACAGACACAGAGGGTTCACTGAAGGTCCCAGTGTAGGCATGTTCATCCGTGGAAGTGAAGTGTCTCGCTCTCGTGGCTCATGGATGCCCCCCTGCCCAGAGCTCTCCATAATCACCTCACACTAGAGACTCTTGCAGACACTTCCTCTAGGAGGCAGGAGCCTCTCCTCACCCAGGCCCTATCTCCCCTTCACCCTAGACAGTGGGACTGCAACCAGAGACTCCCCTCATCAGAAGATGTCTCTCGATGTGTTGGGGGATTCTGAGGGATCTGGGAGCTCTATATGAGGAGTCAAGTATTAGGAGACTAAAGACAATCCTTGTGTCCCAACCTCTAAGGAAGGATGAAGGATCTTGGGAGCTATAGGCCAAGCACTAAAGGCAGAGACAAGTATCTGTTGACCACACCTAAGCGACCAAAGCCATACTTACAGTTTACAAAAACAAGCCTGATGCCCAGGGATTCTACCATACCTGTCTGTCTGGTCCAAGCCAGTGTTCTCTTCCTCCTTTTCTTCTTCTTATGCTAATCTTGATTTAGCTAGGATGGGCAAGATGGCTTAGAAGGTAAAATGTACTGGCTATATAAGCATGGGGACCTGAGTTCAGATCCCCAGCACCTCTGTGAAAGCCAGACATGGCAATGCAACCCCAGGGCTGGGAGCAGAGGGACAGAGAAGGGATCTGTGGAGCTCAATAACCAGCCATCCTAACTGAACCAATTAACACTCTCAATTCAGTGAGAGTCTCTATTTGAAAACGTAAGATGCAGAACAATAGAGGAAGATACCAAATGCCAAAATCTGGCTTCCACATACATTCATAACGCACACACACACACGTTTTTAAAACTCTGATTGGCTACTCAATTGACTGTTTTCAAGGCTTGGGCTTGCCTTCGTTTCTCTGGTCCAAGTATTTTTGGTGTGGAAGCCTGCAGGTAGACCAGCCGAGAACTCCTTTCTTCTGTTCTCTATACCCTACTCTGCTCGCTTGCCTTCAGCACCCCTTGAGGAATACCACTTGCAATTAGAGTTGTTAGCACCATGCTGCCTCATGTAGATTGCACATTGGGCAGATATTCCACAAAACTAACCCAGAAAATGTCTGTCATGTCATGAGATCTTATTTTCAAACATAGCTTAGAGGTACATACAGCCCCAAAGGAGAAATTGACTGAAGACAAACAACCAGAGAACATTAAAATCTTGCCAAAATATTTTTCAGATTTATAGGCTTCCTTTCTCAGTGTTATTTTCTGCACACAAGGATTTACTACAGGGAAGTAGAACCTGCAAATCTGTCTACTTTTCTGACCTCCACATAACACAAAACAGCTCCCACCAGGGGAAAGAGACAGCCTTGAACATGGCCTTGCTCCCAGGAGTTCCACCTCAGAAGGGAAGGGTTGACTTTTGCCTAGACAGTCCAATCTCGGAAGACTCTGTAACAGCCCTTTCTCAAAAAGAAAAAAAAATTGAAACTCTCTGGAATGATGAAAACAGCTTTCGCACAATGGCACTTTCACAGCAAGTGGCGTAGCTAAAATATTCTCCATTTAAGGTTATCCACTATGAAAGGGGGCCTCAAACTGGGGTGCACTGGAAGGAAAATCATGCGTGGTACAGGCAGTCCTCGCCTTGTCATTTATTTACTCCTACATGTCTGGCACATTTCACTATGAAGTGTTGTTTCTCCTGCATGGAATCACCGGCTGCTGCCCTCCTTGGCTGTTTTTAACTGGCGTTCTTCCTTATCAGACCTCAGAAGCTGCTGGGCTAATGTGAGTTTTTTACAGACTTGCAGCACTTTCCAGTGCAGGAGAACCCCAACAAAATCCTGCTGAAATGTGGATTCTGAATCAATACGCCTGGGATGAGGAAAAGGGGTGGGACTGTTCCCAGGTTGATGCCAAGTCATTGGTCCCTGATGACACTTTTGAGTAGCAAGGGTATAAATGCAGTTTTGTTTGTCCATTCTGATTGGTACTTGATTGGATCAGATGATCAAGATTTATCAACAGAGAAATAATCACAGGAGGAAAACTGCTCAGTATGGAGACCAGCCTGGGGCGTCCAGTGTGTGAGGGAAGTGGCGTAGCACCCATGGAGACCAGCCTGGAGTGTCCAGTGTGTGTGTGGGTGGCATAGCACCAAAAGGTTTTTGCTGTACTGACTTTTCCTTTTTCCACTTGGCTCTAGGGCTCTCCAGGACTTCCAGGGCTCACTGGCCCCAAAGGCATCAGGGTTAGTAGTTCCACCCATTTGTTTTGATTGTTGGTTGAACACTCTTCTTCTAATAGGAAACATTATTCAAATGTCAGAGAGGAGGCCGTCCATCGTGTCTGGCTCCCTAGATGGAGTTTGAGAACAGGAAAACTAATCCACTGGCTGAGGCCAAAATAATGGTCACCACCTTAGGGACAGATGGGAACTGACGGGGAAAGGGCTCAAGAGAACTTTCAAGAGTGATGAAGATGGTGGTCCTGTTTGAGGCAGACGTAATTATGAAGCCACCGTAAGTAAGCCAGCCTTGGTGGTGCATGCCTAGCATCCCACCGCTCCAGCGACAAGGCAGGAGGATTGGGAGTTAAGGACAGCATGAGCGAAATAGCAAAACTCAAGAAAGGAAGGGAGGGAGGGAGGAAAAGGAAGGGAAGCGAGGGAAGGAAGGGAAGGCAGGCAGGAAAGAAGGAAGAAGGGAGGGAGGTAAGGAAGCGAGGGAGGGAGGGAAGGAAAGATATATATTAAAAATCCATGCTTTTCACAGAGGATAAACATTTTACTGCATGTAAAATATACCTTAAAAATGAATTTCAGCCAGGAGTGGTGACCAACACCTACAACCTCAGCACTCAGGAGGCTGAGGCAGGAGGATTGGTATAAGTTCGAGGTTGGGCTGCCTAGTGATAGTCCCAGGCTAGGCTGGGCTATATAGAGTGAGCCCTTATCTCAAAGAACAAACAAAAAAAGAATTTCCCACAACCAAACCATAACGGCCCCCTCCTAAGAGTTTTATATAAAACTTCCCACAGGGGAAAGCGCTTATCATGCCTGATAATCTGAGTTCAATACCAGGAACCTATTATATTAAAAAAGAAAAAAAGAAAAAAAAAACAGATTCAGTAGTGCAGTCTCCGCACTCATATATCCAAATGTGGATATAGGAGACGGGCTGCCAGCTCGAGTGCTGCATGGCAGAAATATCCACAAGGCGAGAAGCAGAAAAAACTCCCCCAAAGTTGTCCTCTGACCTCCACAAGTTCACTGTGTCACAGACACCACACACAGGCACACAGAGACACAGACAGACACACACACACACGCAGGCACACAGGCACACAGAGACACAGACAGACAGATACACACACACACACACACACACACACACACACACACCAGTTCTACAAATGGGAGGCAGGGGCAAAAATTCACAAGCGCGAAAACAGCCCTGGATATGTACACAGTGAGCTTAAGACCAGTCTAGGCCACGTGCATAGCAAGATTAACTCTCACAGAGGAAAGCAAAAATCTAAAAAGTTGCAAAGGTCAGATGAACAAAGGTTTGTCAAGCCTTTTTGCTTATTTCTCTAATCACTTTTTGATACACTCAATACATAGCCGCAAAGGAATGATCATTGAAATGGCAAACAATTTTATGTTTATAGGATGAACATTTTTAACTGTTTTTCTCTCTATCCCCTCCTCTTTTATTTATGTTTAGGGAATAACTGGATTACCAGGATTTTCAGGTCCTCCTGGACTTCCAGTAAGTAATGAGAAGCATATGTGTGTTTGCATATGTACTATGTGTGTATATGTGTATGTGTGCATGTATGTGTGTATACATCTGTATATGTCTGTATGTTTGTGTGTATATGTGTATATAAGTGCATGTGTGTGTGTTGTGTATGTTTGTATGTGTATATGTGTGTGCACATTTGTATATGTGTGTATGTATGTGTAACATGTATGTATATATATGTGTATGTGTATATACGTATGCATTGTGAATATGTATGTGTGCATGTATGTATACATTTGTGTG
Source organism: Ondatra zibethicus (assembly GCA_004026605.1). NCBI lineage: Eukaryota > Metazoa > Chordata > Mammalia > Rodentia > Cricetidae > Ondatra > Ondatra zibethicus. The sequence goes on from PVIU01002270.1 coordinate 24,938, forward strand.
TATGCTCCTATTCACATGATCATCTTAATGAAAACATTAAAATAGTCACACGAAGAAGCATGTCTGACACACTCTTTACAAGAAGAAAACACACCCTAGGACTGACCATGGAAGAGTGTAGATTTGTATGACCCATGAGCAGAACCGAGTAGCAGTGGTAGAACAAACTATAACAGCCCGGTTTGTAGCACAAAACAATGCCACAGTTCCCTTGGTGACTACTCTTTCCTCTTTCCTCCCTTCTTCTCTCACTTAGAACAGCATGCCGTGCAATCCCACTTCCCATTTCCTAGATTTTTATCTAAAATATCCACATCTCACCCAACAATCTTTATCTTAGAATGTTTTGTTTCCTATGCTATTAAATTTTATCAAAGATATACAATTTAAATTTGCTATGTAAGCATTGAAGCAACCATTTCTATCCAATAGCCATTTAAAACCACCCTTCATTTCTCTTGAGTCCTGCCTTTTTTGGAGGGTTCTGGGCCTTGTGAAGCTGCCTCTGTCTTTGTCAGTGAGTCCTGCTCTCTTTCTAGGGCATCCCAGGCCACCCTGGGCCTCCTGGGCTGGCTGGTTTACCAGGATGCAATGGTTCTAAGGTATGTCCTGCTCACACAGGCGGTTAGTGAGAGCACTGCTGGATGAATAAGCGAGGAAGAAGCTGTAGTGAAATAGAAATGGACTTTCTAGTAACATCCATTTAATCAGAATCAACAGCATGATTTGAATATGAATTTTCCAATCGATTCGCACAGAAGCTCAATGACTTTCTTGCATCAGAGATTGTAGATACCAATCAGAGCCTAAAGCTTTGAGAACAAAGTTAGTGTCTGGAAAGGAAAACCTGAGCGTTGAAGGGCCCTCTTGCCTCTATTGTGTCCCAACTGAGCCCTCCCCCCAGAAGGGTGGTCACAAGAGAACTAATTACTAAAGTTCCAAAAGCAGCAATTAAAAAGTTCTTGGCACAATTAGGCTGCTGTTTATGCTCAATTTGAGAAGCAGTAGACCCGATCTTATTCTCAACTAAGATAATGGGTTTCTGGCCCTCGGCCCTCCGAGCAGTAGCCATCAAGAATTTGAATTGGTTTGCCTAGAGTTGTCAATCTCAGGGTTGGAGGGGCCACTCAGGGATAGCTACCCGCATGGGATATTCTAGCACAGCTAAGAATTCTGACAAACTTTTCATGTCTTCTATGTTCTAGGGTGAACAAGGATTCCCAGGCATTCCGGGGACACCAGGCTATTTGGGGCTCCCAGTAAGTCTCCATCACTCTCTCCACATCACAGACATAAAGTACGGATGAAAGTAGTCCGTTCCATGTGCCGTGTACACAAGCCCCTCATGATATGGGGCAGGATGAGACGTTATCATACTCTGAAGAAAGAAAGATAAAAGACGAAAGAGACAGCAAGAAAGAAAAAGAAAAAGAGAGAGGAAGAAGGAAAGAAGGAAGGAGAGGAAGGAAGGAGAGGAGAGGAGAGGAGAGGGAGGAAGGAAGGAAGGAAGGAAGGAAGGAAGGAAGGAAGGAAGGAAGGAAGGAAGGAAGAAAGGTAGGTTAGGAGATCACATTTAGACATGAAGGCTTTGTTTCACTTTGACGCATTCACATAAAGATGTATAATAAGCAGACAGACTGGAGGACAGGATGTGAGGTCAAGCCTCCAGCAATTCAGAGAGAGCAAAGAGAGAAGTGAATGGGAAGTCAGACTTGACTTCAGCATGTAACTTCGAAGTCAAGAGGAATGAGCAGGCAGGGAAAGGAGCAAAGGCCTTAATGGCAGAGAGCAAACCAGAAAGAGTACAGAATAGAAGTCCTGGGGAAAACTGACTTCAGTGAAGGATGGGGCAACCCAATGATGCTGAAAGGTTTGGTAATAAAAGAACTGATGACTTGGTCTTAGCAAATGACATGAAGTCATTGCTGACCTTGGAAAGCAGTGGTTCCGTGGCAGGAAGGAGCTGGGAGGCATATGTGGAACTAGGAAGCAGGCAGGAAAAGAACAGGATATAAATTTGCAGGTAAGATGAAAGAAAGGCTGTCTGTATTGGAGGGAGGCAGAAGATGAAGAAGAAACTGTTGATCTGTTGAAATGTGGAAGTTTGAGCATGTTGAAAGCCAGCAGCAAGAATGTGATGGAACCAGCAGGCGAAATAAGGAAGTGGAGACAAGGTCAAATGTATGGATTTGCGTGGCCTCTGGTGGCTAATGCATTGTTTCTTTCCCAGGGTCCTGCTGGTTTGAAAGGACAAAAAGTAAGTCATTTGTCATCTACTATTACTGAATATCTCTAACCATGTGTATGAAAAAGATTTCAATTAATTAATGAAATATAAACTATAACAAACTGACCTCATAAGTCAGGTCTTGGTATTAATAATTCAGACACTATAGAAATTAAAACGTGGCACTTTCTTTCATTGAGCAAATTCTTCTGACCCTCACCATAGACAGGTCTTTAAAGGGTTATGCCATTCTTTAAGGAAGGAGGATCAAGGGGCAGGAAACTGATCTCATGTTTGAGACTCCATGTTCTAGGTTAAGAATTACTACCAGTTTGGGTGTCTTGGGAAATGTTTCATTATTCCTTTTCCTTCTATTATTACAAGTTGTCAGATGTTTTAAAATAGTACAAAAGTGGGAGGAGGGGCTTGTGAAACCTCATCCTCACTTGAGGGAGCTATAGGAAGCTAATGGCTGCTGGGGAATGAGAGAGATTTTCCTCAGTGGTGTAGCCATTGGTAAGTTGTCCATGAGTATATAAATAGCCCCTCAGCTGTGGTCCTATAAGAAACCTTAATTAAACTCACTGGTATATGCGTGCGTGCACACACACACACACACACACACACACACACACACACACACATACATGTGTGTGGTGGGAAAGTATGGGGTAGACTGTACTCAGCAGGGGCACTGGAGGAAAGGTGGGTAGCAAGAGTGAATACAGTCAAAAGGCGTCTTATATACAAGTGCATAAATGTCACAACGAAATTCACCATTATGTATAATTTATGGAGGCTACCACAAATTTTTAAGAAGTTCTTTGAACTCTTCAAAATGAAATAACTGCACATTCTTAAGACGCTTCTCTAAGTGTATATATCCTCGCAAGCGCTCAGCTTTGAGGAGGTAGAACCTTGAATAAGCACTCAATGGGGGGGGTTGGAAATATAAAGTTGATTGGGGTTGATGACTGTCTCTGTCTCCAAGGGTGAGCCTGCTCAAGGAGAAGACAGGGAATTCAATGGCAAAGGTGACCCTGGGCTTCCAGGGCCTTCAGGCTTCCAGGTACGATACTTCTAGAAAGATCTCTTATTCCTATTCATATTCTCTATCTCCCTCTCTCCCTCCCCCGTTCCTCCCAGCCTCTCTCTTTCTTCTCTTCTCTCCCTGTCTACAATGTCCACCTCAGATGTCATTCTAACATTGACTTCATTGGGAGAAGCAACACACTGATACGCAAAAAAAAAAAAAAATTGGCATTGTGGACATCTTTTATTCTCTCCTTAAGTGTCTGTCACTCGAGACTGTTCAGGGACGAGTTCTGCTCTCTCCATATTGGCTGAAACCAAGGACAGGTTCACACCATGCGTTGACTACCACTTACAATTGGAGTGCTGAAGAGCAAAGAACCCGGCTCCAGTAGTTACACAGCATCTTTATGAGTTTCATTGAAGGGTGGCTCTCTCCCCTTGAACTCCCAAAAGTTTGCTTCACTAGTCCATCTGTAACTAGCCTGGAGGTGTTTCATAATAGATCCAATGAGACACAGCTATCTGGGGCTTGTGTTAAACTTTCACAAGATTCAGAAGGCCCCTTAGGTAGATATCGACTGTAACTGCTAAATTTCAGGCTAATGAACTAGAACTAACTCACCTTAGTTTGGAATTCAGTGTGGGAATTTCTGCGAAGAGACTGGATATTTACCTCTGTGAATCAGATTTTGAATTGAGGCTGTGGATGGATGGTGAGCCAGGTCAACTAAGCTGTGAAATTGGGCTAGGAGCCGAACAACCACAGGCGTGTGGCTAGCAGTGGTAATGGGTTCCTGAGAGAGAAATGGGACAGGATGGCTCTTGATCCAGCATAGGGATCAGTGGTCCAGAAAGGAAACGGCCATCTCCTGTCAGTGCACTTCTGTGCGCTATTTATTGTGCAGGCCCTGAAGACAGTGCAACACGTATAAGGTTTCTTAGAGGCCGGTTATCGGCAGGATTACTTCCAGGCTCTAGAGCCCACATCAGCCAATAACCAGTTCTAAAACACTTGTCCTTATGGAGACCACAATCTGATGAGTAGAAAGAAAAACATATCTGTCAATGCCTGTACCTTGTGTTTCACCATAATGAATGCTAATGAGAAAAGTAATGCAGGGAGTAGGACTAGGAAGAACCAACAGGGAAGGACTCCAGCTTTGAACAGAGAAGGAGCCCAGAGCTCTGGCGACACAGTCAGCTAACTCAAGGTACTGATCCAGATGAGAGGGCAGCCTTCTGAGGAAGCCAGCTAGACAGAGAAAGGAAGAAGCTATGGGTATAAGGAAAACTAGGCAGGAGAGCTGTAGGTGGGGCCGGTCCTAAAGGAGGAGGAGAAACTGTCCAAATACAGGGAGGGAGAAGGGAAAGACAGGAAAGGAGAAAGAGAAATAGAGAGGAAAAAGACCTGAAAACTTCCCAAATCGAGAAGCATTGCTGGTGATGCCCCATATGCAATAGCATTAGGCTATCCCAGCTATCTGTTGCCGCCAGCAATGAGTTAGAATGTATTATAGTTGGTTGCAGTCACTTAGAGGGGAGGCGGTATGCTCTTGTGATTTCATTAAAAAAAAATCACTGTCTAACTTTGACGTTAGCTGACAAGTACACTGAATTCCCTCTTATCTTAACTTCAAGGGTTTTCCAGGCCCCCCAGGTTTTCCAGGGCCTGCCGGTCCACCTGGTCCTCCGGGAGATTTTGTGAGTATGAAGTCCCTCTCAATGTCTACATTGGTGAGAGCAAAATGTTTTAGAGCATTCTCTAGCTGGGCGTGATTCCTGCTGTAACTTTTCCTTATGGCTTTTCTAGGGCCTTCCAGGTGCCGTGGGACCCAGAGGACCAAAAGTAAGTCTATGTTCCCAAGTTGTAGCAGTCAGAGCACCCTAGCCAGCCCAAAAGCCTAGCAGACCACAGTGGGTACCTCCCTGGGATCACAGGAATCCCAGCAGGACAGGGGACAGGGCGGGCCGTAGTTAATCCTTGACTCAGAACACTGGGAAGAGCAAGGATTTCTAATGGATAGACTTCCATTGCTGCTAACCTTGCCTTATGCCATCAGGTCTTGTAGCAGGCTGCTTTGCAAAATCCGTGCGATCTTATGTACCTAAATGAAGGATGACTTTGTGTTAGGTGTTTCTATTAAAAAGTCAAGTTGTAGTTTAAGGATAAAAATGTTGAGCGAATAAAAAGTAAATTAAATTTTAAAAAATGTTGAGTGAAGCTGGCCTCGCCAAGGAGGCACTACTAAGCAGTGTTTCTTATTGATATTAATGACCTGACCTACAGGACACTTCCCTGTGTGCTCTCATATTAATTACTTCACTGATAGATTCACACAAGCAATCTCTCTGTCCTTCCCTGTGTCCCGTTCCCCTCCCCCTCTTCCTCCTTCTTCCTCTGTCTCTCCTAGGTTCAGATTACATGAGTAGCAACTGGGGTTTGAAATCTCTTGATTCCCCTACAGCTCTCTACACCAATGGGACAGGGACTGTGGGGGTTGCTTTTCTCATTCTTGTGACCAAGTCCCCAGACAAAGCAAGCTGACAAAGGGAAGGCTTATTTGGGCTCAAAGTTCAGGGGACAGTCACCAAGGGGGGTCACAGCAGCAGGAACAGGAAGCTGTTCCTTTTGCACCCATGTCATAAGGAGAGGGCAACGAAAACGACGCTCGGGCCTGCCACTTTGTCTTCAGTCTAGGACCCCAGCCCACAGAATCGGGCCACCCACACTCAGGCTGGTTCTTCTAACCCAATCAACCTAATTCAGAAAAAACCCTCAGAGACACGCCCAAGGGTCACGGCCATGGTGGTCCCGAATCCTACCCAGCTGACAATCAAGGTTAACCAACCACACCGAACAGCCACCCGCTCACAAGGCAATGATACTTTGTATGCTAACTTAAAAATAAATTTAATAAGAAAAGCCACAGCTCAGCAGAAACTTTATAGAAACAAAATGCCAGATAAATAATGATGAAAACATTGCTGGAAGATTCTTTAAAGCAAAAGTGGCATATTTTAAACTAAGAAACAGCCACATAAAATTTGTTATTTTACATATATAGTTACTATGCACACACTTCTATATAGCATCCTTAGGCTGTTTTCATAGAAAAAGTTTTAACATGAAAAAAATCTTGATTTTACAATATTATGAACATTTTGTAAGGTTTTCTCCATGTTTCTTAAGAGTTAATTAGTAAGATTAAGACACTGGGCCACATTTATAAGACTGTTTCATATAATATTTACTATGAAAACCATTAAAACAAGAATAAACTGCCCTTGGGAGGTTTTTATAAAAGATACTGCTTCAAATGCCGGGTTAGCCATTGTTATGCTTTGTTTTAGCAATTGCTACAAACTGGGTAGCAATGTGTTCCTTCTAGATCTCAGCTAGGGTCAAGGGGTATCAGGGATTTTCCTCTCTTTTTCATCTTACTGCTACACTTATGCCTTTATTCATAGAACATACATGACATGGCACATGTGTGAAGGACAGAGGACCACTTAAAGGAGTCAGTTCTCTCCTTCCACAATGTAGGTGTGGGAAACTGAGCTCAGATGGTCAGGTTGCCAGCAGGTACCTCTACCTGCTGAGCCTTTTCCATAGCCCCTGTGCACTACAGAGTGCAGAGTATAGGTACCATATGAGGAAACAGAAGGAGACAAGCAGAGAGCTCACTTTCCTCCCCGACACCCCACTATTCCCTTAGTCCATGAATGAACCAACCAGCTCATTTCTAACAACCCTTCCCAGCCCTTTTACAGTTGGTGTTAGGTTTCCGCCTTAACTGTGATGGGTGTGCCAACCACAGGAGCCACTGCTGCTGAGTGGAAACTATTCCTCTCCTGTGGTCTCAAGTCACTCATTTACTAAAGCCATGGCTTGCTTTCCACTCGTGGCTTCTCTGACTTGAATTTCAGAATCTCGAAGTTCAGCTATTCATCTCTCTTATTTTTAGCATGGCAAAAGTAGGGCATCAGGAAGTGAGGCAGCCAGAAAAGGAAGTTAGGTGGCCAGGAATTTAAGGGCTCACCAGGAAGTAGCTGGTCAATGGGCTCAAATTCAGACAAGCGCTTAGCCAGAGAAATTCCCTCTGTGCTGGCTTCCGCTCCCCACCAGCAACAACATGACTTGTTATATTCATTGGGTCTCCAATTTCCTGGGCCCCCAAACCACCACCTTTAAAAGAAACATGTTGCTGTTCTTCTATAAAAGTAGTAATAAAGCTTTATAATTTCAAAACTAGGATGAATATATAAGTCTTCACTTACAAAGACTGAAACGTTAATGAACCCCAATTATTCATATTTATTTTTTAAACGTAATGACTATAGATGGCAGGGTGCAGTAAAGAAACTGCCAACAAGACTGCTCCATTATTAGGGTGAAGGCTTTCATGATTAATAAGAGAGAAAAGATATCCAGAGATACCTGGAATAGCCCAGAGCAGAGAAAAAAAACTGTAGCCTGGACACTGGACATGACCATAGAATCAAGAGAGGGAAAGGGATAGAGAGAAGAGTGGAGATAGTAACACAGCAAGAGATTGCTTGGGGGGCACTCTGTCTTTGTAGAGAGAACAAGCCGGTATCTGGAAGGAGGGAGGTGAGGGGGCCTTTGAAACATCTAACAAATACTTGTGAGTAAGGACTGAGGAGCCTGGGGCGTGGGCTCTGCTGTGCACCACAGGGCCATGTCAGTGGGCTCATATGTCCCCCTTCTGCCAAATCCAAGAGAAATGACTTTTAGGGGGATGTTTTATAAGTTCCCGAAGAATGCTGGATTTTATCTAACTTCCAGAAATCCTTCTATGTATAGTTCAGCTTGAACTCATTTCTAGACATATGGACTTCCTGAGACCTAACAATGGCATTTTATGTTTTCTTACAGGGTCATATGGGCGATAATGCCATAGGACAAAAAGGAGAAAGGGTAATTGACATGCCCCCTTGTGTGTGTTAGTGGGTCAGAAGACACACGCTTCCCAGTGCATTATCCTCTAGTTAATTTGCGGGCCATGTTGAAATGAGTTTTGTTGTATAGGAGGTGGAAGAGGAGACAGGCCTTTGAGAGGGTAAATCTGGTGTGTTGATGATGTTGGGTAGCTCTCATTCTCTGCTGTACCTGTCTTTAGGGTGTGAAAGGATTGACAGGACCTCCTGGGCTGCAAGGCACAGTGATTGTTACACTCATCCACGCAAACAACACATCGGTAAGGCTGTAGCTTTGTGACTATCATTGTTCTTTGTTTCTGGAAAGACATCTTGATGATCCCTCATCTCTTCTTCAAGCTCCATTATGATCCTTGTTCATCCCAGTTTCCCACTCCTGGCCAGCCTGAATATCTCAGTTTAGTTCCTCCCAGTATCGTCCATGGTGAGGGATGGAAAAGTTAAATGGAAAGTGGAGTCATGTAACTCCAAGGCAACTGCCCGATTCTGTTCATGCTCTTCCCTGTTCCCTCTCATCGCCCTAAAACAGCATGTGTGGCTTTGATACAATAGGATGGCCATGACCTATAGACAGGGTAGAGGCATACTACAATCTAACGGAACCCTTGGCATGCCATTGTAACCCCAAGGACACACTCAGTCTTCTCCAAGAGCACTGCTCCTCGTCATTTGGACACTGATTGTTTGTGCTCCTATAGTGGGATGACTAAGAAGGCTGGGCTATGGAGCTGAACTGAGTGGTTAGGAAATGAATTCACAGTACATACACCAATCCAGGCACTAGCCTGGGCTCGGAAAGTCTGGAAGAAAATAAAACAACAACAACAAACCTCTTCGCTCTTCCCTTTTTCCCACCTCTCCAGCACCTCTTCGTTCTTCCTGGTGGCACTGGGAACTGTGGTGCGTCACCCAGTATACCCTTTCCCAATCAGCTTTACTTGGAATGTTCATTACAGTGAGCTCTGTTCTGGTTCAAGGACTCTGGTTTCTTGCACACCATCATCACTGGACCCTCACAGAACTCCTCTTGGCTATCTCTTAGCTGTCCTGAATCATTGAGATCCTGCGATCATGGTTCCACAAGGTCTTTCATGAGCTCCAGAAGGTCCAAGATGAGGTAGATGTTAGAGTGGGCCAACCCCAAGCCTTGTTGTGAGCCTGGGTGGTAGCTGAGCTGGTCAGTCCAGGCCACTGGGGCCACCCACCTCAGGCGAGGGGCGGAGCCAGCTCCCTTATGCCCATGTCATCAGGGTCAGCTCTCCCCAACCTGTGGTAAGGGATGGGCCCATGGGGGAAGTAACTCTCTTGCTGCAGCATCCAGCAAAGGACAGGGCCAGCTATCTTAGGGCCAGCAAAGGGCAGGGTCAGCTCTGTATGGCCCTCTGATTCCACCGTGCATGGTTTCCATGGCCCCATGAGGCCACATGGGCCACAGATATCAACAAAGACCCTAGCTGCATCAGGACCAGGGATCCAGACATGAACCTCAGCAGCAGCTTGGGCCCAGAATACATCCTGGCTCCTGGCGGAAGCACAGGCCACTCAGATCAGGATGGCTCTGGTGGTCACACCTTCTGGATACCATCAAGGCCACATGTTGTGGCCATGACCCCAGGCTTCTGTGCAACCTTTGGTGGAAGCACAGACCCAGATATGGTCCTCAGCTGCACCTCTGGCCTGTATGTTACCATGCCACAGGCCACTCAGATCTGCATGACAACTCTGGCTGACAACATGGACTCAAGTGGCTAATCTGACACCACACACACACACACACACACACACACACACACACACACACACACACACTGACTCTGAACAGCAAGATATCTGAGATGAAGAAGGTTCCTTTTCTGGTGTTAAGTCTCCTGAGAAGACTTCCATGCATGGACTGCCTTGAATATCCATGATCAAAGCTAGGGTCAGAGGCTACGCTGGTGTCCATGTTCCATGTTGCACTGTGGGAGGCCACGTTGATAGCTACAATATGTGCTGCCAGGATGGGTGTCTACGATCTGAACTGCCACCAGAAACCATGTGGAAGTCCATGATCCATGCTACTGTAGACTGCTATGTTCAAGAAAGCTCCTTTTGTAGTGATATTGATGACTGCAGACTCATCACTGAGAATGAGAGACATTGAAGGCCTCTGTGACAACCTCTCTCTCACCCCCCCCCAAAAAAAACAGCCCATAACATACAGGAAGCTTAAAAATTGTGATAAAGATACTGAAGTGTAGCTCTTCACAGTTGTTGGCTTCTGGCAGAGGGTTGGGGACAGACTCGGTTTTCTTTAAGGGACTGGCCACTGGGAGTTTAACCATAATCCAATGAATATATGGGCAACACAAATTGGACCTGGTAGTTTTGGGGCGAGAATGGTGGAGTGCAAGAGTGGGGGGCTGACCTGGGAGGAATAGGAAGGGAGTGTATTGGGGTGCGTTTTAGTAAATTCCCAAATAATTAGTAAAAATATGTTGGGGTGGGAAGGAGAAAAATATTGTACCAATAAAAGTAATTTGAATGCATTAGGAATGAATGTACTTCCAGAAAGCTGGTTTGGTAGTTAAATAAGTATAATGTAATCCGATCCAAAGGATACTTAATTTTCTGCACTCTCTGACCACCTTTTACTGCTAAAAACATATACATACAGGGCATAGTTCCCACCTCTCACAACACTTCCTCTTCCAAGAGATCAAATTTCTTCAAAATTCCCAAAGAAGCATAGATAAATTAAGCTGCTTTTTAGGGTGCTTCGAACACTCAATGAGGAAAAGTGCACGAAAGAGCAAGTCAGCAGTAACACCTGCACTTGGAGGGCAGGCAGGAGACCATCAGTAGATTATTTTACTAGTCCTGAGCTTCATTATACAGATGAGTGGATTTAAGCTTAGTGCCCAGACCCGTCTGTTGTTTAAGGGTTGATAACATGCTGAGATAATACTAGTCCGATCCTTGGGGTGCCTTGCCAGGGCCAAGGATTAGAACCAGGGCTCAGGTGCTTTCCTGATCTAACTCCCCAGCACAAAAGCACATTTTAATAAAGGACATAGCACATCTTCACCAAAGGCGACAGAATGTTTTGAAAACCATCAATAATCATAACTATAGTCTGACCTTAAAAGAGTTTAGAAGTCTGAGCTCTACCGATTACCATGTGATGTTTGGTTTTCTTGTGTTATCTGTTTCAGTTAACTGTAGTGAATGATTAGAAACAGAGTTGTAAAAGAACTCTGATCTTACACCGTTATTGGCTGGCAGATGTAATAGTAACTGTATTAGTTACATCTCTACTGGAGATACACAAGGGGTTCCTTTTCTTTTAAAGGTTGTATTAACGTGAGCTCATATTTAAATGTGAAAGGTGAGAAATAAGAAGAACCATGTGCTGTTGTCATGAGGCCCAGTACTGGTTTTCATACCTAGTTTCACTGGACAGAGGGTGTCTCCGAATGCAACTGGTTTAATCATATTTGGTTGGTTTGTGATAATGACCTTGAATTATATTTGTCACAGGACTTCAAGGGGGAGAAAGGAGATACGGGAGAGATGGGTGAACCTGGGCGTCCCGGACCCTTGGTAGGTGATTTAAGTAATTTTATTCCTATGACACATAAAACAGAGCCTTAATACATATTGTTAAGTATATTTTTATTTCTTGACAATTTTGTACAGATATGCAATGAATCTTGATTTATGTTCACCCATGACTCCTCTCCCACTCCCGCCACTCCTCTGAACATGCCCCCTACCAAGTGCCTTATTCTTTATCAGTAACCCACCGAGTACAATTATTACAATCTTTATCCATATTTTGATGAATGATCAACATTTAAATATTGATGTTGACTAAAACAAAGAGCCCAGGAATATTCTAAAATTATTTTGAGGCCTTTTCTAGGTGAAATCTCTGTGCCATTTTAAATCTGACTTGCCTATAGCACCTGCTTTTGAATATCTACTTAAAATTAATTCTTTTTTCATGTAATATTTTTATTGATTAATTGGGAATTTCACCTAAGGCCCCCCCAATCATATTCACTTCCCAGTCCTCCCAGGTCTACTCCCAACCCATATGACCTCCCCCAAAACAAAAGAAGGAAAAATTATCAAGTCCTATTTGAGCTACCCATGTGCTCACTGGAGCATGATCAAACTCCCAGTGACACCAGCCCCTCAAAGAAAACTGAGTTTCCTGTCAGAGCCATCAAGTGTGAATAGGTGCAACTTCAGCTTTCCTATCGCAGTTTTTAAGATAAAACTTGATCTTATCATAAGACTTTTAGATTACCTAATTTTAAATATGGCCAATAGAATGGATGAATTATTAATTATGAAGGTACAAAATCAGAAAGTACATTTCTAAAGCATTTCATAACTCTGACCACACAGGGGCCACCTGGCGACTCCTATGGATCAGAAAAGGGTGTTCCTGGAGAGCCTGGTCCAAGGGTAAGGTGGCAACTCAGCATCAAGGAAGGCAGGACTTGGGACTCTTTGGGTCACAAAGTGAGATGCTCCAACTAGAAACTTTTTTAAAAAATATTTTTAAGTTTTGGTGGAGGGATTTATTTTTCCAAATATCTGAAAATTTCAAGCCTAAAACAAGCTCCAGGGACTTCAGAAAGCTGGGGCAGGACCCTCTCTACCTCACTTCTTCTCTGGGTACCAGGTCTATTCTGTTCAAGAAATGATGATCCTCTGTGAAAGGGGAAAAGAATGGGATACAACCCCAGGCAGTGACAGGCTAATGATACCTAAGAAGAAAGCCAACACACACACACACACACACACACACACACACACCTATTGAAAACTGCAAAGATTCATCTGGATTGGCCTTGCTTGTTCATGTGTTTCACTCTGGAACAATGGCTATGGCCACTGGGGAAAGGTCGCTGATTGGCTAGGAGGGGGCTCCTGTGGATGACAGCAACAGAACCAGTCAGCATAGAGAGAGAACAGCTCCCCAAGTGTGTCTGGAAGTGGGGTGCTGGGAACACAGAAACAATTGGGGACTCTTCACCACTCAGCTCCATTTTAGAAGATTTAAAGAGATATAGCATGTAAAAACCCTAAAAGGCATGGGTTGAGGCAGGGAAAGTGGAGTGGGCATGTTCAAGGAAAAGTGATACAGCTTGCCTGATTTTAATTCTCTCAGAAAGGGTCCAGACCATAACGTTTCATCTGAAAGCCATGTCTGCTCAGATACCACAATTTTAAATATTTATCTAGGATTTAAGAAATTGCATTTCAAATCACTAAGTTATAAGCACTTGCTGCTCTCTAAATTCCTTATTTACCTCTCTGCTTGATGCGTCCCTGGATCTCCTTCCAGTATCAGGATGGGACATGAACTCCACTCAAAGCTTTGCTGTCTTCTCTCCCTCCTTTTGACTCTAATCACTAATCCTACCTGGCATCAACCTTCCCTGGGAAGAGATGCCCATTGCCTGTAAGATCGGGAGTCTTACCTTACACAATCAGACAGTGAGAAACCTGCCTAGGGCTTTCTTGCCTTATGTCAAAAGGAAATTGTATCATGGATGTTTTCTCTGTTTACTAAAGTCAACCTGTTTAATGTTAGTAAAACTTAAGTGGTTTTGTTTTAGGGAAAACCTGGAAAAGATGGTGCTCCTGGCTTCCCTGGCACTGAGGTAAAGCAAGCCTATTGATACCCTGGAAGCAGCAGTGGTAGTAGGTGAAGGTTATTTGGGAGTCATGAGGTGGTCTCAGCTTTTACAGACTGCACTTGGCTCTATAGACCCACTGGAAGTGGTCAGCTGAACACACCTAATGATACACCAGACAGCACAAGACCAATACTGCTCAATCTTCTCAGATACAGTATCCACAGCAGCTGACCTCTCAGAGTAGCAGAGTAGATCCCAGGGACTGGGAGGTGTGGTGAGTTGGAGGGACCGGAGTGGTTAGTGGATGCAGAAGTTATGTTTGCTCCCAGGCACAGTCTCACAGTAAGGTAACTAGAATCAACAAGGGTGTGTTGTCTACTTGAAATTAGTTAGGAAGATCATTAACACCTTAACAAAATGATAGGCAATTGAGGGGGTGGATGTGATTAGTTCCCTGACCTGATCAATACACAAAGTACACAATCTAGTAGACAAAAGGGGATTATATAGATCACAACTGGTGGGCTCTCAAAACATCACATTGTTTACCAAAAGTTTATATGACTATTACATGTTGATTTTGTAAATCAATTTTAAATATTTAAAAATTTAAAAGTTCCTGCTGTACATGCTTCATAGAGATTCAATTGACTCATGTCTTCTCATCTTCTGCCCTTTTATTTTTCCTATAGGGAGCCAAGGGCAACAGGGGCTTTCCTGGGTTGATGGGTGAAGTTGGCATTAAGGTAACATCCTCTCTTTAGCCTTTTCCAACTGGTTGGGTATTGCCTACTTCCTAAGAATAAGGAATTGCAATCACAGGCTTTATCAAAATAAAAGGCCGATGTTGAATTGAAGTGAATTTTTTGAGTCTGTCTTCTGAGGTTTTCTACAATCGTATAGCAAAAGCCATCAGTATTACTGAGTATTTCCTGTCCGCAGCTGAATGCTTCTCAGATATTCCTACCTGATCCCAAAGCCACTCCTGGGAAATGGGGGCGAGTCCCAATCCACAGATGAGAAAGTTGTCTTCTGTGGAAGCCTATCACACGGCAGGCATTTGCGGACTCTCCTCCCTTGCTCACCACCATGGGACTGTGGTTACTTTCCCCGCGCGTGGAATCTAAACTCTCACCCACTGTGGTTCACAGATCCCTTCCAGTCTGTCTTTCTAAGTTTCAGCCGCCTTTAGATTTTTGCTGCTGTGCTGTTTTCCGTTTCACTTTTATTTATTTATTGGGGGAGGGGCACGTGAACGAGAGCACACTTGTGGGGGTCAGAGGACAACTCATTAGGAGTTGCTTCTCTCTCCTATCGTATGGGGAATCAAACTTGGATAGCCAGGCTTGGTGGCAAGCCCCTTCACCCACTGAGCCATCTTGCCGTTCCCTAGGTATTGCTTATTTTAAAAATCGTATTACTGTTAACAAGGTATTGAGATTAAAAGCTGAGGCTTGGCCTTTGGCCAGGAATCATCGTATGAGATGTTCTCAGTCTTCAGTGCTGGTTTGATTAATGTGTGCAGTATGAACTGTGGACACTGAGCAGACTCCTCCTCTCTGGTCTTTTCCCAGCTCTCTCCCTGACAGTGCTGGTTCTCATAGTGCTGTCTGTGCCTTGGTAAAGCAAGCTTGCTCACTTGTGTATTAAACAGGGAGATTTCCCCATGGAATAATATAAACTTATTTTGTTGATAAATGATAGTAGCTTGAAAAGAAATGAAAGACTTTTGTATTCTATTTTTTTTAATTACATTCTTTTAAATACTGGAGAGTAACATTATAATAGAAGCCAGAAAAAAAAAAGCTTAGCTATTGAGCATATTTGCTAAGATGAAAGGACAGATAAACATTCCAAGAAGGTTCTCAAGGAAGAGATAAAACACTGTTCTGTGTAGTTGAAGTTGACACCAGCTGGCTCAGGACTCTAGAGAAGTATCAGCTCCCTATGAGCAGGGTATCAGCAAAGGCTCCCAAGAGCAGGAATCCATCTGGTCATCTGAGGTCATGTAGTCTGGACCCTGGGACCTCAGCCTGTGTCATATGTCCCTGTAAGGTCATAATCACCTAACTGCGAAGTATATTCCGTGTCACCTGCCTCTGATATGCTGCCGATGTTCACAGATAATTCACATATGCAAAGATATACGCTCTGGTCGAAAGTCTGCTTTTCAATAACCAGTCCTGGAAGAATTTTGGATTGCCTTCTCGAAACAAAGGAGGCTGGCTACATTGGGCATTAACTACAACCCTGGCCTGGCTATCCTACAGCTACAGTCTGTGTGAGAATGTGGATGTGTAAGGCTAGAGACCATGTGCAAAGGTGACCTAGAAGGAAGGTGGAGAATAGACAGCTAGCATTGCCTTCTTCCCAGCCTTGTAGAAAACGCCACCTAGACAAGGGCTGGTCAGGAAGATGACTTCAAGGCAACGCCCCTGTAATCTGGCTTGCACATTATACCTAAATGACATGGCCTTGACCGTTAACTTATTGTTTAGCCAAACTACCCTCCTTTGGGTTTGCATATTCACCTGCAATGTCTTTCATTGCAGGGATGGAAAGGAGACATTGGCCCTCCAGGATTTCCCGGTCCAGTAAGTGCAACTAGAGATAACAATATCGTAGTTAAGTTCTTCCATGTACTGAGCAAGTCTTGAATCAGCACTTCTCATTAACTGTTATGATGAATATGAGCACATTCATGTTTATTAACCCAAGGCAAAAACTAGTTGTCATCATTATTTACCCGTTTGGCAATAGATAAATATTTCCATTTGATTATGTTTGATTTCTAGAATGCACTAATAAAGCCCATCTTGGACTCTGACAAAAAAAAAAAAAAAAAAAAAAAAAACTTGTTCTAGTCACAGTTTGCCCAAGGTGATCTCCGTTCTCAAAGTGGAATAAGAGGGTTGCTGCTAAAGACAGCTAGGGTACCTAGGAACGAGAGAGCCCGGGCCTTCTATTTGCATGGCAGCCGAAGCTCGGCCATGAGTCTAAGGCAGGTCAGCAAGAATCTGTCCCTACAACCCAAGCTCCACTGCCCTGGGAGCACCGTCCTGCCTAGCACAGGCTGGATTTGATGACACTGCAGGGCGCGTGAAACGAATGAGAGGGAACCGCTGGCTCTCAGCTCTGGCGTCTGCTCATTCCCCCTAAGCAGTCAGCCTCCTAGCCAATGTGCTTGGCAGGGTTTCTCTGGCTGACTGCACAGGCTGCACAAACGACCCAGGACAGCCAAGAGTCGTGGGCTAGGTTTGTTAGAAATGTAACTCACCAGGCTGGAAAAAGGTTAAGAGTGTCTTCTGCTCTTTCAGGGGACCCACCCTGGGCAGCACATATTACCCGTGACCCCAGCTTCTGGGGACCTCAGCCCCTAGTCATTTTGGAAATCTGCACCCCCCCCGAAACACACATAATTAAAGTGAGGTGCTGAAGAGATGGGTAGCAGTTAAGAAGGAACAGTTAACTTTGCAAAGGCCCCGGGCTTGGCACCACGCACAAACATGATGCCTTATAACCATCTGTAACTCCAGTTCCAGGGGATCCATTGCCCTCCTCTGGGGACCAGGCACACAAGCGGGGCACATGCATATATACAGGCTAACCCTCACATACACAATATAAGTCGTTATTTAAAATGCAGTTCTCAGACCCCCACACTACATAACTCACTGAATGAAAATGGGTCCCAAAAATCTCTATCTTTCAACTTCATATGGAAGTTATTGCCAAATATCTTTTATGAAATTGCTAGGGAAGTGTGACGGGCTGCTTTGCTTTGTGAAATCATAAACTGTAGCAGAGTCCAATACCCGGCATCTGTACACATAACTGTGGAATTTATGATGATCCCTATTATGTCATTGCTGCTAGTAACTTCTGTGATTTAATAGACGAAGCTTCAATGAAAGTTCTTGTTGCTTTATTTTGTAAGTCAACAAATA
This sequence comes from Ondatra zibethicus, assembly GCA_004026605.1. Classification (NCBI taxonomy): domain Eukaryota; kingdom Metazoa; phylum Chordata; class Mammalia; order Rodentia; family Cricetidae; genus Ondatra; species Ondatra zibethicus. The sequence goes on from PVIU01002270.1 coordinate 42,742, forward strand.
CATAAGTGTGGTGGTTGAGTCACATCATAAAATGTGTTTCTAGGGCGAAGGATGTAGCCCTGTGCCCAGTGCTTGCAAGCACAAGGCCCTGCATTTGATTCCCAACACAGAAAGAAAACAAAATTTAAGAAGCGTAATTAAATTAAATGTAGTTCTAGCTGAAAGCCTATGGTACAAGTGATGCTATCAGAAAGGTGATCTTTGTCTTTACATCTATCCACTTGTATGGGCATGGCCATGGTATTTCTGCTAATATGAAAACCTCTGAACTCAAGAAAACAAGGAAATTCTCTTTTAGGCCCAAATGAAGGAAAGGGGGTTGGTGAGCAGCTCCCCAGTAACGTTCCTATTTATTCTCTGCCTTCTCCTTTAAGACAGAATATTATGATGCGTACCTGGAAAAGGGAGACAAAGGAATGCCAGGCCCACCTGGGCCCAAAGGTGCTCGTGGCCCACAGGGTGAGGATGTATTTATCATCATTGTTCTGGTTTCTTTCCAAATGCTGAGCAGGATTTATTTACAGAGCTATGATAGTTTCCAGGTGAGGGAGGAAGGGGCATTCCTACTTTATGTCAGTGGAGATATTCTTTGGGTTTCCAATTTTTCTATTTCTCATGGAAATTGTGGAAGTGGTATACCCTAGAAGTTGAATGGTTACTATGGTGACACTGTCTTAGAAGATTCTTAAAACTGGGCAGGGAGTGTCTCTGACTGGGCAAGCAATTAATTGATGTAATGTATTCCCAGGTCCTAGTGGTCCCCCTGGAGTTCCTGGAAGCCCCGGTATGTTTGTGCTTCTTTCGAGTACACATAAAAATGCTATTAAAGAGGGGAAAGCCACTGTTTTGTAATTTCATGTGATTTGTAAAAGACAGTTTCCCTTTGCTGATCTCAATGGGTTTCTAGCTTCTTAACAGCTATCCCTGTGGCCCACACTGGCAAAGCCGCGGGCGTTAAAGTGACACTTGAGGGTTTTAAATGCAAGCACGTAACTTTGGGGTAAGAGCAGGAGCCCCGATCCTCAGATGTGACACAAAGGTGGAAAGCACTGATGTCACAGCAAGTAGGGTTGGTTGAAAATGACCATTTTTGTTAAATAATACAAGGCCTGCGGGGATGCCTATGTTATAATTAAACTTTTTTTGTAAAATTGCTTTTGTTTTGTTTTTTTTTTTTTGGTGTTGTCTTTATTTATTTATTTTGGTTTGGTGTTTTAAAAGCAGTTTTCCTGTGTAGCCCTGGCTGTCCTGAAACTCTTTACATAGACCAGGCTGGCCTCGAACTCAGAGGTCCACCTGCCTCTGCCTCCTGAGTGCTGGAATTAAAGGTGTGCACTACCATGTATGACTTTTTTTCTGTAAAGTTTTACATTTCTATTTCTGGAGGTAAAGAATAGCATTAGAGATGGGTTCACAAAAAACCATCAATGGTGACTGCACCATGTTCTTTTTAAAAGAAGCAAATTTAACAGATACAGAAATTGACAAATATTGTGTGTGCCTGCACATACCTGCTACATACACACACATATATAGACTTGTGTATACATGTTAGTGATTGGTCTCTCCTGAAGCTAGAATGTATACAGACGTATGTATACATGTTAACAGTGGGTAGCTTCTGAAGCTAGAATGTATATACAGATGTATGTATACATGTTAACAGTGGGTAGTTCCTGAAGCTAGGATTTATATAGACTTATATACGCATGTTAGTAGTGGCTATCTCCTGAAGCTAGAATATATATAAACTTATGTATGCATGTTAGGGGTGGGTATCTCCTGAAGTTAGAATGAGCAGCTTCTCAATGAGAATTTAATGAAACTTCCTTCTCCACCCCAAGACCCTAAGAAAAGCACTGTCTCCTTTAAGAAGGCAGTGAAGAGAAAAGCACAAAATTCTGAAGCAGGATTACAATCCGAAGGATTTGGCTTTAGGCTCAATTAACAACCCAGCTGGTTTCCTAGCTCTTTGGTGGTGATATCCCTCCTCCTAACACTTAAACTGTTTGTGAGGCAGAAGTTCAGGATGGCCCCTCATCGCAACATTGCTGACTTAGAGTTGGATCCACACCATCTAGCCTAGCATAGAGATGCTAGATATGCCCACCTTTCCCCGCCTTTTAACGGTGGAAATTCGTTTTAATTGCAACTTGTTCTTTCTCATTTGAGAGTGCCAAAATTAAGCATCCTCTAGTTTCTAATTTAAAAAAAAACTACAAAATAACACAAGTGCAAGAACTCCTAACAAGTCATTGAACATAAAACCTACAGTTCATCCCAGACTCTGCTCCAGCTACCTGTACTAAATCACGTGAGTCAGCTTGTTGGAATGGGCTGTTTTGCACATTGTCTTAATATGATGCGATCTAACAAGGCCGACAAGGAAGGAAGGGTAGTCACTTTTTGTTTTACATGCTTTAAGTAGCTATCAACTGTACAACTCTTGTAAATAAGAATCTATCTTCCTGTTTTCAACTGAAAAATAAACATATTCATCAGAAGAAAAATTAAAACACTGCAAATGGCTCTTTCTTCCAAGGATTGTCAAGGCCTGGCCTCAGAGGACCTCCTGGATGGCCAGGCTTGAAAGGAAGTAAAGGGGAGAGAGGACCCCCTGGAAAAGGCACTATGGGCCCTCCTGGACCCCTGGGCTGCCCGGGATCACCAGGTCCACCAGGCCCACCAGGACCTCCAGGACATCCAGGTAAAGATATAAAATGGAGTATTTAGGGATCCATTGCCCTATGACAGATAGGTGCTGCAGAACTTCCTAAGAACAACCGCATCAAAGCCATCTAACTCAGACACGGTCACGTACCTACGTACAACCCTAGAAAGTATAAATAAAACAACATACGTCTTTGTAAGAGCTGGTCAGCACGCATCTTCTCTTGTAGAGAAACTTCTAAAGGTGTAGCTTTCACCAGGATGATGGAAGAAGTGCATGTAAAATCATATCTATATTCAAAATTTGCTTTTTGGAAAAAAGCAGATAGAAATTAACTGTGTGTGTATGTATGTATGTGTGTGTGTGTGTGTATGTGTGCATGTGTTTGGTGATAGTGTTATTGTTGTTTTTTGTTGTGTCAGTGTTGATCATTGAACCCGGGGCCTCACGCATCTCTTATGTATCAGACAAGCACTCCAATCACTGATATACACAGACAAAAGACTGATCTCTAATGGTTTCTTTTCCTAGGTGACATTCTTTTTCACCCGGGACCACCTGGTGACCATGGAGTGCCAGGAAATGTAGGACCTCCAGGAGATCCAGGAATTGATGGGCTGAAAGGTTTGTTCAAACCTAGTGTTATGCTGTTAAAAAAAAAAGTCCACTTCCATCACCACTTCACCAATTTTTTCCCTCTCCAAGCAGCAGTGATCTTAAATAGTCAGAGAATTACCTCTTTTCCAACCAGTTACCTAGAAGTATCCATTTATCTGTAAGTTGGTAAATCAGTTAGCATACTAAGCCTGAAGTGAGTCTGTCCTAAGTGCACAGGGAGAAACTGAAACAGTAGATGCTTTGCATAGATTCTTCGACTTTCCTCTCTCAAAGACTCATAGCTCACAAGAGAACGTACACAGAAATGTAAATTAATACCAGGATTAGTTTCACAACATTAAAAATGTTTAAATAAATAAGGTGGGTGGGGAATACCTGTCCTTTCCAGCCACTCTGTGTGGCGTGGAAACCGAGGCATGTGCTGTCCCATTGCAGGAGAACCGGGCCTTCCATGCACAGAGGTCCATTGCATCCCAGGGCCCCCTGGTCTCCCCGGATTTCCAGGACTAGAAGGTGTCAAAGGTATCCCAGGTATGGACACTTTGTATGAAAATTTGCAGCTTTTGTGAGGACAGAAAAGTAAATAGACTGGGACATTGGAAAGGGTGTTAAGTTGCCTGGGTAGCATAATGAACTTAAAGAAAGAGTTCTGAAGTTACCACAAGGTCAGTCAAAATCTCACAGGCCTGACATCTTTTTCCCAGTTCCATTTGGGTAACTGAGTGCTAGTGAAGCCTCCTCCCACCCGGGAATTGTAATGGGAGTCTTGCAGGGGACTCACAGAGGAAGCAGGGGACCCACCTTCACAAACACAGAGTCCTTCTCGGTCTGTCCCACTTTTGAGAGAGTGGACGACATCCGCAGTATTTGCTTGTCCTGTAGGGGGTGAGGGCGGTAAAAAATTAGCAGCCGTGCCCACAGCTGTAGGGGTGGGAGTGCTAACAAAGCCTGCCAGTCACTCGGCTCCAGCCGATCACACTCCAGCATTTTAAGTCCTTTTCATGAGAAAGATTTTTATTTAAAAGCTCGAATTATTTTACTTAGCATTACTTTAATTTCTAACTCAAAAAAAATGCTGGATCAATTTTTTAGGGAGAAAAACATCATTGGCTATGTTATCTTTTCATCTCTCGGACAGACAAGAGAATCACACATTTGGAGTGCTATATATCTGAGGATACTTGCTTAGCATTCATGACAATGGCTAAAAGCGGAAAACACAGCTTACATGGTGAAGAACAGCAGTTAGCTAAAAAAAGAAAAAAAAATAGCCTAGCCAGATAACAGTCAAAATGTTTTGAAGTAAATCTCGACATCTATACTTATTGACAGGTTGACAGATATATTGTATGATTCTAAAGTAGTATATACATGAGTCTTATGAATTTATGGATGTGAAAATTTACAATATATACTAAAATTGATCAAATGCTAACTTTTTCATGATAGATTTACAGTTTTTATTTTCTTCTGTATAATTCTTTTTCAATGAGCATGTATTATTTTTACTGTAAGAAAACTAAATATATAATATATTTGTCCTTAAAATTGCAAGGTTGAGAGGGCTGGGAAGCTGGGATCTAAATGTTGAGGTTGACCACTTTGCCTGCATGGACACAATTAGAATTTTCTTTTGGTCCTCAGCAGAAAATGCTTTGTCTTCTCCATACACAGCACTGCTCCACTCAACAGATCGTAATCAATTGCTTTGCAGGAGGACGAGGTGCCCCTGGCATAAAAGGAAACCCGGGGTCCCCTGGAAGCCCGGGACTCCCAGGATTTGCAGTAAGATTTCATGGTTATAAACTTTAGCTTCAGCTCGGAAAGATGAGTCCTCTAGGAATATGACCTCATCCCACATGGGTCAGCAGGGAATGGCAAAGTATAGATTTTGAACTCAGGAAACTGAAGGTGCAGTCACAGGTGCTTGTTGAGTAAATGAGTGGATTGGTAAATTTATTTATCCACGTGTCACTTTTAGTGGTGGCAGAGATAGAAATCAGATCACTGTCTGGGGCTGAGTATGGAAACAGGGATTGATGATAGATGGATTCGAGTGTATCTGTGGGAGCAATGAAGATGATTTAATGCTGATTATGGTTAAAATCATTGAATTTTACTGATATATAATCATATATACATATCTGCATATTTAAATATATATACTTGTAAAGGATCAATTTTATGGTATGTAGCTTATACCTCAATATGTCTTTATATGCCTTCATATCTCAGTATAGTTGTTACAATTACTGATCATCTGTCATTTTACTATTAACATAACCCTGTTATTAATTCTGTTTATTACTATAATGAACCAGAAAGTTATATTTGATAACTAAGAGATGCATGCTAGAATTTATCAACACTTGAACGTAGTCTGAATTCTGATGATGCTATGGCAGATAGAATTTCTGCCACTGTGTCAATGAAGTAATTATTGTTTTAATCCCAATGGCTTATACTGTCTAGGTGGCTTCTTTTTCAGTTTGGGAAGTTAAAAAGCAAAACAAAATAAATAAAATGTTTGGCATGGTATTTGTGGCACAAAAAAAAAGTTCATGTTAACAGCTAAATTGGGTGATTGATACCTGTAATCCTAACACTGGATACTGAGACAGGATTACTGGGACCTCAGTATCTTCCGTTCCACAGTTTGAGACTCTGTTGTTAAAAACACCCCTCCCCACCTCCACTAAAAGGAATGTATGCTAAAAGATATCCATGTTCTACTACTTACCTCTAAAGCAGAAGAGAGACTCAGAGACCAAGACAGGCACATGGGCGGTCTCTCTGATACAGGCACTGGGCTGTCTACTCTTCAGAGAGCAATGTCACGTGTCTTTGTGTTATGATAACTAATCAACCTCTAACATATGTATTTAATAGTATGTGTATATTAGGTGTTTTATATAAACATACATCTACGTATGTCTGTCAACATATAAATATTAAATGTGTTTTAGGGGGAGATCCATGTTTATTAAAATGGAAAAGTTCTTCTTGAGAATGTTTTTACAACTGACCAAGGACAGTTCTACCAGAACAGAAGGCTCACTCACTTTTGTGTCACCATAGGGATTCCCAGGGGACCAAGGGCATCCAGGACTGAAAGGAAGCAAAGGTGAAACACCTCTACCCTGGGGGCAAGTGGGTGACCCAGGCAAACCTGGGCTCAGAGGCCTGCCAGGGAGAAAGGGCTTTGATGGAATTCCTGGAAGTCCAGGAGCAAAAGGATCTCCAGGACCTAGAGGTGAACCGGTTCGTATTTAGAATTTTTTTTTTTTTTTACATTTTCCACTCTGTAGTAAAATGCTCAGAATCCAGGAGATAATGTGATCACCAAAATTATGTAGTTCTTCACTCCAGCCACAAAATAAGACATCTTCAAAATAGCGATAATAACCCAAACAGATATTCATAGTGTCTGAACAAAATGAGCCCCTTTCAATGGTTTAGCCCAATTGAAACTCTGTGCTGATAACAACTCTGGTTCACACCCTCTATCTCAATATGTGGGTCAAATGCATTTGTAGAAAAACACCAAAAAACAGGAATAAGATATGGCTCAGTTGGCAGAGCCCTTCCTCACACAGAGGAAGTGCTGGATTTAATCCTCAGCGTGGAATAAATGAGACATGAATGTCCATATCTGTAATCCAAGCTGGAGGAAGTCAGAGCAGAAGTTCAAGGTCATTCTTAGGTATATAGAAAGTTCTAGGCCAAAATGGGCCATGTGAGATCCAGTCTCAAAATAAAAAAATAAAAAATAATAATAATAAAAAAAACAAGGAGAGTAAAGGAAGAAGGGAAAAGGAAAGAAGAAAAAGTAAGTCACTAGCAAAGGAAATTTTTAGCAAACATTTTTGGGATTGTTCTTATTCTTCTAAGTAAATGCATATCTAAAACATTCAGTTCATGTAATTGTTATTCTTTTCCTGGGATAGAATTTCTCACACATTCAACTGGAAAGGTCATAGGGTGACACACCACAAGTGTCCCACAATGTACCTATGAGAAGTTTGCCCAAATTAATCTACAAAATGCCAGCTTTTCCACTTTTCCAAAGGGTTAATCAGATTTATTCAATACAAAGGATCTCAAGTGGGACAGTTTGGGGAAACTTGGTAAGCAAATTTGGAGATACACGCGCTCGAGCACACACACACACACACACACACACACACACACACACACTCATTTGTCATTTACAGATTCTCTTAACAAGGTGAATCCAACTCCCCAAACGTAGATACAGTAGGCAGTTTTTCCTGGTGCATCTGCATGACCAGGGATTCCCAGACAGCCTCACTGGTCCCCCTGTTTGCGCTTGAACTACTCTGCGGTAAGGAAATAATGAATTGAGGCCATGCCAAACATGTTCCTGTTCTCACAGGCCCTGAGTGGAAGGAAAGGGGACCAGGGACCTCCAGGGGCTCCTGGATCACCTGGGCCTCCGGGACCTGCAGGACCAGCTGGACTACCGGGCTATGGACCTCGAGGAGAAACAGGTCCAAAGGGAACGCCAGGAGTTCCTGGAGCCCCGGGACCACCTGGAGAAGCCGGTTGGTTAGTTTTTTCCAGTCTTGCTTTTCTGTGAAGTGGGGGATGGTTCTCACAGCCAACAAGGCTCTTTCAGAACTAATGAACATATACCTAAATCTGTTCCTGGCAAATCTGTCTCCTCGGAGATTGGGAAAAGACAAGTAAAGACGTGACAGAGAAAATCCATTTCCCCCATAACAGGCAGTTCGTCTGAAACTTCCTGTAATCATCGCTTACTATGACTGATATCAATACACCTTCCAAGGGTTGAGTAGAATTCAACTACAAGACACTCAGGAGGGGCAAAAAGTAAAACATAAATAACTAAGTAAATTAAATTAGAATAAATTGATCTGAAGAAGTGTCTTCCCTTGTATCTGTGACTCCAGGTTACAAACCAAACTTCAAAACAGCTAAGATATGTGAAAATCATTGATAATAATTTTAAAGCCCATGTGACTTTGGCATCCCACAGGTACTGGAAATAATTTTATGTCCCGTTGAAATGGGTCCCTATTGTGGTCATGCCTGTGTGGTATTTCTCACTTCAAGGAGCACTTAAACAGTGATTGATTGGAAACCCATGCTGTCCAAGATTCGGGTACCACTCCATAGTGTTCATATGTCATCAAATGAATGTATATTTTTATCCACATGTATGTAAAGTTTATTTCATGACATTTATTTTTTTTAAACTTGGAGACTGTTGTTCTCATCCAGGGATTTAGCATGCTACATGGAAGCCCAAACCTAGCCCATCAGTGAATTTCGTGTGGTCCAAAGTTAAGAAGGGTTCCTATAGTTTTTTAGCAATTGAAGAAGATTTTAATAACATTCTGGTACAAATTAAAATTTATAGAATCCAAATTACAGTGGCCATACATGAGATTATTGGAATTTAGCCACACTTCTGTGTTCTCGGTGGCTACTGAACAATGACCAAGTTATGTAGCTGTAATAGATCAGAATTACAAAACCCAAATTACTTACTGCCTGGACCTTTATATAGTTTATTGAGTCTTGCTTAATCCTTCATCCAACCCTCTTCTGTTCTTTCTAAATATCAATCTATCAAATTCTCCCATCATGTTTTTATAGTTATGAATGAAGCCATTTTTATTAATTTTATATTTTATAAAAACATTTTTATAATTAATAGTTTTGATTTTTATTAATTTTATATTTTTATAATTAATATTTTAAATTTTTAATGATTTTACATTTTATAAAAATATCTTTATTAATTTGTGTGATTTTATTAATTTTCATAAATTTTTATTGATTTTTATAAAATATTCTTATTAATTTTATATTTGTATAATTAATATTATAATTTTATTAATTAATGGAGCCTTTTTTATTATTAACGTATGATGGTGAGAAGACTACTCACAAACATGGTTTAACACTGGCCACTATTTTCAGAGCATTGCCTCGAATATTTATCTGCAAGGTGATCCTTATTTCCACAGTGACAGAGAAGGAACTTCTCAAAGAGGTGAAGAAACAGGCCCACGCTCGCGGAACTTGCAAACAGCAGTGCCAAGCTCCAAACCCCGGCCCCACACGCTGAGCCACACTTGCTGTTGTGTTCAGTATACCTTACTAGCTTTCTGCGAATACCAGCCGTTCAATAAACTGGTACCCTGCCACTGTTCTCCAACTTCACTCCTAGTATCAATTCCTGGAACAAGGAAGCTTTCATTTCATAGACCAGCCTGCTGGGCTACCTTTTTTTCTTTTTTTAAAATAATTTATTTATTTTTATTTGCATTGGTATTTTGCCTGCTTGCATGTCTATGTGAAGGTGTCAGATCTTGAAGTGACAGGCAGTTGTGAATTGAACCCAGGCCCCCTGGACAAGCAGTCATGCTCTTAACCGCTGAACCATCTCTGCAGCTCCCCCTGCAAGGTTATTAAGTAAAGCAAGGCTTAGACAGATGCCTATGAATATTTACAGATCAGCTAGGAAAGTTTCTGCAGACTGGTTACTCCTGAACTACTTTCGAAACCCACAGAAACAGGGCTTGGTTTTATTTTCCTTGGGATGTGTTTATAATTCCCTCTTAATAGTTCCCATGGTTGCAAAAACATACTTTAATACACAGCCCAATATTACAATCATGTCTTTTTCTTAAGGTCTTAAAGGAGAACCGGGCATATCAACACCGGTTCCAGGTCCCCCAGGACCTCCAGGGCCCCCTGGGCGGGCTGGTCGTCGAGGTCTACCTGGTGAGTACCCCTCTTGCCAAACACAGTCCATGACATCAGATGGCACTCTCACTTTCCCGGGAAAATACCACTCCCATTTTAAGGGGAAAAAAAAATACATTCATTGGATCTGAAAGAGAATACAGGTGGGAACCATTCTGAAAAGCAAGCTTGCAGGGGGCTTTCTGATGTCCTTTGAGGGTATCCACAGGCTCCCTGGTGCTTCTGAACAACAGTTCCAAAAGAGAACTGGTACAGTTGCTTACAGAGGTTATAGAGCAGAGTGAGCCCCACGGTTTCTGCTGAGAGAGCAAGCAGCGCCTACCCCACGGATCAGTGTGTTTCCTGCAGCAACTTTATTTGGAACTTGATTTACCTACAAAAGTATTTGAAATTTAATTTTGATTTATAGAGAAAGACATATCACTCAAGATACTTAGGATCTTCTTAAATAATTAAGTTATATCATTTGTTTGTTTGTTTATTGGTTTTTCAAGATATGGTTTCTCTGTGTAACAGCCCTGGCTGCCCTGGAACTCACTTTCTAGACCAGACTGGCCTTGAACTCACAGGGATCCACCTGCTTCTGCTTCCCAAGGCTGGGATTAAAGGCATGTGCCCCCACTGTCCTGGGAAGTTACATTTTTAAAATTCATAGCAGCTCCTGACCTCTAGCCCACTGGATAGGAAAGAAAGGCTGATGTTATATTAAAACTTATTTCACAATTTCCAGAAAGCACTGGGAGGACACAGAGAACACAGACATTTCTTTAGGAAAACAAATGAAGGAAACTCACTGATGTGCTCATGTATGTGTTTTTAAGGTTTGCCTGGACCTGTGGGAAAATGTGAGCCTGGTCTTCCCGGACCTGATGGTGAACCAGGGCTCCCAGGAATTGGACTTCCTGGGCCTCCAGGACCTAAAGGTAAATTAAAAACTGTGGAATGTAAGGTCCGCTGTGGATGCTTTGAAGCTATAACCATGAATAAAATAGGAAACACTTATCGTCTGTGGCGCAAACGATGCTGTCCAAGACTCTTCAGTAGTCTTAGGACAGTATCAGGTGAAAAGACAGAATTCACATTGGTCCATGCACCATATTAATTATATTTTTTCTTTCTGCACCTTAACTTATTTATTTTGTGTGCTGTGGGGATAGGTAGTACAGGCGGAAGTTAGAGGGTAATTGCCAAACTCCATTCTCTCTACCACGCGGATCCCAGGAATCGAACTCAGGTCAGCGGGCTTAGCAGTAGAAAACTTTATACGCTGAGCCATCATCACCCAGGCCCACCAATCATGGTTTCTAAAAAGAAGCACAGAAAACAAACAAAAAACCAAAACCTTGGAAGGTAATTCTTTAAAATGGTAATAGCAAGTCTTTCTAGTCATAAGAATTTTTTATTTAATTCTGCCCTTCTTGGGTTTATTGACTCCACACAGTTTTAACTTTCTAGGAGGCTAATCTCTAATGTTTATTGCTTTTGTTTTGTGTTTTCTATAGGAGATCAAGGTTTCCCAGGAACAAAAGGATCACCTGGTTGTCCTGGGGATCCGGGAAAGCCAGGCCATCCTGGAGAACCAGGCCATCCAGGAGCCAAGGTCTGAAGCAACTGAAACACAGACTGAGTTCAGGGCAGGGCAATTACAATCAGTAGTTGAAAGGCCCTTATCAGACAAGACACTTGGATTTAGAAATTATCAGTATATTTATAGATAAACATATTAATTTTTCAAGATATCTGTAGATATTAATTTTTAAGTCCCTGTGGAAACTCACATTTCTATTTTTTTTATTAATGACTTCATAAACATTCAGAGTATATAAGGATGTTCACATTTTCTTCAGTGGATGTGGATCGCACATCCTGAAGCAGGATTTTGTGGCAAGGCCGTTGTCTAAAGTTGAAAGGGAAATATTTGCTGAACTGTGGTCTCTATGCAAACAGACTCGGAGCACCCCTAGCAAGCAAAACTGAGAAGCACTCCACTAGGGACACTAACCTGATGTCTCTGCTGCAGGGAGAACGGGCACGAGCCACGCCCGGGGAACGGGGGAAACCTGGCTTTCCGGGAGAAAGAGGCAACCCCGGGGAAGCTGGAGAAATTGGACTCCCTGGGCCTCCAGGCCTCCCTGGAGCTCCAGGAAAGGATGGACTTGATGGGCCTCCAGGTACAAGGCCAAATGTGATGACCTCTGACCTCTCTCCTCAGCGAGCTCCACTATGGGTGCTCTAGGGGGCTCTAAGTGCTTCCATCTCGGTGACTAAATCAGTGAAAAAGCCTAATTCTTTTCCCATTCAGTGTGGCTGCTCTGTGTTCCTCCCCTCCTTCTTGCTTTTTTCATGAGTGTCCTCTATACAAGCATATTGATGGTATCAAATAGAGGTGTGGTTTGGGAAGGTGAAGTCACAGAAGGATGAGGGGACAGCAGTGCTGGGACCTTGGGCTTTGGCACCTGACCAAACGCCTGGACTCTCCATTGCAGGAGACCCAGGACAGCCTGGACCGCCTGGAGCAAAAGGAACCCCAGGGAGGTGCACACAAGGACCCAAGGGTGTCCAAGGACTTCCGGGCTTAAATGGATTGAAAGGGCAACCAGGTACGAGGGAGGCCTCCCATTCAGGAACTAGGCAGGCAGATGGCTGGGTGGGTAGGTGGCCTCTGGCTCTGTCCTTTGCTGTTTAGTATGGAAACTGTCCAGCAACAAGTCCTGACTGCTGTTCAGCAAGATATGTTCTTTTGGAAATATGACCCTGGTATTTATGGATATTCCAAATAGCAGTGTGTACTGGTTATATGAAGAGACTCAAAATAGTGAGTTTATTTGTTCCTTTTATGTAAGGAAATATAAACCCCACCAACAGCTTAGATGCTAAAGACAGACTGGCAGGTGGATGAGTCATTAATATATATTCATATGCATAGACTTTCAATCAGTGTTTTACTTTTAGAACTTCCATAAGGAAAGAGTAGCTCTATGATGATGAAAGCAGAGAAAGCGTACACAAAGCTATCTGTTTAGCTGTAAACTAAAATATGTAGTCAATTACATCATAAGCAACATGAAGCCTATGTCTATGAAAATAAACCCAAGGGAATAAGGCTGCATGACCTATTGACTGCGAAACATACTCTACCTACATGGGCCCTTTCAACCAGATCTGGTGCCGGCTCCTAGGAAAAGGTCTTTAGAAAGCCGTGAGTGTCTGTAGACTAGTGTTCTGTTTACCTATTACAGATAAATTCATCATTACAGTGGCACCGCTGTTTACAGAAGCATATAGGAGTTCACTTCTTGGGAGCTGCTGTGTAGGTCTGTGGTGAAAGGCTGGTAAACGGCATAGAGCGCAGTCCGGGATACATCTGCAGCTCTCAGAAATAGACATAAGCACTCTACCTTGATCATTGCGTGACCCCTGAAATGGATAACATTAGAGCAGTGAGGATTTGAGAGATTTTAGGGAGAGACAATAAACAAACACACAGATAGGTGTGCTGTTTGCCCAACATCACATAGCTAAACAATCAACAATAAAATGCTTTTGGAGGTGCTAGGGGAAGCATTTGTTAAGTCGCTCATTAATTTATTCATCCGTAAATCACTCATTCATCTCTTCATCTGTAGGTAGAAGAGGTGATATGGGGCCAAAGGGAGACCCTGGCATCCCAGGCTTGGACAGGTCAGGAGTCCCTGGAGACCCCGGCCCACCAGGAATGCCAGGTCATCCAGGTGAGATAGGACCACCTGGACAAAAAGGATATCCAGGAGCTGCAGGATTCCCAGGGCCACCAGGTATTCTTTGTGCCATTGTCTTCAAAGTCTTCTTCCATATTTTTCCCTTCAGGTGACTCTGCACACTGCCTGCTTTTTCTTCCTGCTTAGTCTATTTTTTCTTCTAAAGCATTTTAAGAGGAAAGGGTCAAGAGGCAGGAGAGTAGAATAGAACCATTACATTTTATAATTACCCAGGATATGGTTATTTTTGCTGTGGAGTAATTTTGTATATTATAAGATACCAACTAGTATTTTACTAAGGTTTTTGCATTTATATTTGCAAGGAGCACTGGTCAGTTTTCTTGTGATGGCTCAATCCTGTTTGAACCAATGCTGGCCCTGTAGAGAACAGGCTGGAATGAGTTCTCCTGTGGTGTTTCCTGGAAAAGCTTATGAAGAACTGTTCCTCCTTGACCACTTGATAGAGTTCACTAGCGAAGTCATCTGGGTCTGGACTCTTTGTGTGGAAAGTCTTTAAATTATCAGCTCGGGGTCTGGAGAGTTGACTCAGCAGTTAAGACCACTTGATGTTTTCCCAAGTGATCAGCATCAGATGGCTCATGACCACCTGTAACTCCAGCTCCAGGGGATCTGCCATCCTCTTCTAGCCTCTCCAAGCACCTATACACATAATTATCAGTTCACTGTAAATTTATGATGACTAGAAACAGCTCTAGTTGATTTTCGATTGCTTCGTGAGTCCATGTTGGTTCCGTGTTGCTCTAGAAATCTGCCCATTGTATCTAAGTCATCTACAGTGTGGCCACAAGACTATTCATATTCTATCTTTCTAATTCATTTGTATTTACGGTATTTTTACTATTCCTCCATTTGTAAAGAACATTCTGTGTCCTCATGACAAAAGGACATCACTGGTCTCCCCTCCAGAGAGGAGACCACGATAATGACTTAACTGACACATTATGCTCTGGTTCCTATTGTTGGGCTTCTCTCTTGTACCAACTCTATTCTTGGCACTAGATTCACATCTCCTATTGTAGGAGAGAGAGCAGTAAAAACTACATTTAAAAACCAACTTTAGGATGAATAAGAACAAAGTATCATGAAATACAAAAATGAAAATGTCAGAATAAAACTTTATCACTTAGTATGCTACTTTTTAAAACAACGAAGAAAAACTAATTTCACTAGGTACTATGAAGGAACAAAATGAGAGGTGTACTGAGAAGGAGGTAATATGGCAGATGCACCGGAAGTTCAGGGAACTCTGTTGTCAACTCTGGTTTGATTTGCTACAATGTCATACAGACCAAGTTTTAAAAGACGTTGACCCATTTGTTACCCAAACTTGATTATTTTCCTATTTACAAAAATCACTCTCTCTCACCTCCTCTGTCCATATTATTTTGTGTTCTGGAATATTTTGGTTTTTTTTTTCATAGTCTATACAACATGGAGCGCTTTGTGTTAATTTGTTCCCACAGGTGATAAAGGAGAGGTTGGGATGATGGGCTATCCTGGAACCACTGGTCCCCCAGGGTCTCCTGGGAAACCAGGTTCACAGGGGCAGAAAGGTAAGTGCTGGTGTCTTTCTCTGTGGCATGGGGTATGGACAGTGCTCACCTACTTAGCTGCAAAGTAAATGACATTTGTTCTTTAAGAAAAAATAGTTGTGAGGGAAGAACATATTTGGGTTTTCTGTGTTATGTATTCCCTTCTCCCATTGGCACGGAGCTGATTTTCACCCTGCACGCTTACACCAGCACTGTTTGGCTTAAGGCTGTGTGTTCGGAAATACTATCAAGTTCTCAGCACTGTTCACACTTCTGTTTTATCATGCGCTCTGCTAAATGTTGGTTTCTAATGCACTGCTTATGAATGAAGAACTTGATGTGGTCACTCATGTCTGTCAGGTAGCCTCGGAATCCCAGGAATAAAGGGGGAAAGAGGACGCCCGGGAGCCAAAGGTGAACGAGGAGAGAAGGGAAATCCTGCGCCTCCCCAAATTCCACATTTAAAGGGGGACAAAGGAGAACCTGGACTCAAAGGTAAAGAACTTTCTGTGTTTAGAGCCAGCTGATTTGGGGGCTGTGGAACACTATCTGAGCAAACCTCTTTAGTTGACAAACGAGGACGGTGTTGAGTCACCTGCTCAGCCACATAGCCATGTGGAAGCTGAGCGTGAACAATACTATGCTGCTCTCTGAATGTATTCACTTTTATTACTAAATTAGGTTTGCATCCTGGTCCTGCTGTCTTTAAATTGATACCAGCTGACTTTTTTTAATCAGATACCTTAAAGCTCAGATTGTTGAGAAGTCTATGAGAATATGACATCCATTTCTCTGAAACTTACACAGCAACGTCCAGAGCATCACTGTTCATGAGAGCAATTGAGGAGCCCTTCAACAGAGGGAGGGACACAGAAAAGGCAGTGTATGTGCACAGTGCAATTATTTTCAGAGGCGTGGGGAACAACGCAGTGAGGACATTCGCAGGAGAATGGAAGTGGCCAACAATAACTACGTTAAGTTCACTCAGATTCAGACAAATGCCGTATGTTTCTCTCATGTGCGGATCCACACTATCATATGGTGCACATGGAATGAGAAAGTACATGCAAAGCTGCCTCAGGAAACAAAGAGGGCTGATGGGAGCAGGGGATTAAAAAAGGAGGTGAACTAGGGTCTGCAGGGAAATCTGCTCAAAGCAAATTTACATTCTTGCATGAAAATGGTCTTATGTGAGTCATTTTAATAAAGTAAGTAATATTATCTTCTTTTTAAAAGAGTCAGTCAGGTGGCCAAATGCAATGGCGTAAGCCTGTTATCCCAGCACTCAGGAGGCTGAGACTGGAGGATTGTGAGTTTGAAGGGAACTCAGGATACAGAGTAAGATCTTGTCTCAAAAATAAACAAAAACAAAATAACAGCAACAAAAAGGAAGTTTCTGGTGGAAATATAAGCCTCTGCTCCAACTCTACTTTATATAGGTGTCTCAGGCTGCATCGCAAAGCAGTTTTTTGTCTTCAAAATCCTTGGAAAGCAACAGTAAGAAAAAAATTGGTTATCCTGAACTTTAGTCTTTTACCATATTGTTATTTGTTAGGTGTGACTAATGAACAAAACATTAAATCCATTCGAATCATTTCAAGTTCCCTGCGTGGCTTTGTAGCTATTTTCTGTCATATGATTATATAGCCAGTGTCAAGCCAAATCAGAAGCAGGCTCAAATCTAGTCTTCTTGATCAGATTGGCTCTCAAGCAACTGTAAACAAACAGAGAATCTCTGGGTAAAACATTTCCTTTGCAGATAAATTCTCGCAGAAGAGAAAGCATTAAAAAAAAATGCACCATGGCTTGCAGCGTCACATTATAGTGGAGAAAATCCTGATGCGCTTGGAGAAACTAGGGGCCACCAATAATTTTGGTATGCTTGGCACATGAGCCTTTATAGGCTGAAAGAATATCTGCTTTGAAAATTCTGCATGGAGCCAGAAGTTTTATGGTAGTTCATGCCTTTAATCCAAATACTCAAGAGAAAAAGGCTGCTACATCTCTGAGTTCAACAGCAGTCTGCTCTACACAGCAAGTTCCAGGCCAGCCAAGGCTGGCTGCATAGTAAGCCCCTGCCTCAAAAGAAACAAACAAAACTTCTGCATAGACTATGCTAGAGAGACTGAATAGAGTCTCTCCAGGCATGCATGCCAAAGAGTTTTCTGGAATTAACATATGACAAACTATGAAGAAAGACTAAATCCAACCAAATTGCCAACAGAGAAATGAAAGATCATTGGCAAAAGATTAATTTAGAGGATGTACTTATTTTTGGTAAAGGAAGGCTAGGAAATGGTTGTCATTTACTTAAGCAAAGTGGTGAAGGTGTACATTGTCATAGCATTTTCGACATATAGCTGAGGACCACAGATTCAAGAACAGCAAAAGGGAACATATTATCTAAGCCTCTCTAATAGCTGCACGATCCACTTTTTAAAAATCTGTTTTTGAGGCAGGACCTCATTAGATTGTCTATAGTGACCTTGAACTCATTGTGTAGCCAAGCTGGTCTCAAACTCAAGATTCTCCTGACTTAAACCTCTTGAGTGCTGGTGTGCCAGGACACACTTCCTTTTCTAAAATGTGAGTTTTAAACACTGGAGGAGACATTTACTCCAGATGTGGAAGAGACATAGAGGACACAGATCATTTCTTTGAGACATCTGCATGGGAAATAGACATATCTACAAAAAACCATGAACAATGTAAGGCATAAATGAGAAATATTATACTTTGTAGCCAAGGCCTATGTATCATCATGTTCAGGTACTACCGTATGCTTGATAAATATCGATTCAATCTCATGGTAAGCCAAGGAGGTGGATCTGGTGAGGAAAGATCTCATGCGGTTGAGAAATCAGGTGGTCATTGCTAATCTCATTTCACACATAGGACTTGAGAGGTCAAGTCCCTTATCCAGTGTGTTTATCCACTGTTACTGTGAGAAGCAGCAGCTGGTTCCAGTGATCATACCTGCCCTCCTTTGGGTGTGCTGCCATGTGTCTGGACCACAAACATTGGAGAGATGAGGAAAGCAGAAAACTCAGCAAATGCAATAGCCAGAGGAGCCTCCACAGAAAGGGTTTTGTGAGTGGGATTCAGACAAGCAAGTAACCATTGGCTCCAAGGCTTTCTGAGGCTTCCGCTCCTAGCTGAAGACCTCCTGGCAGCTGGTGGTCCCTGGAAGAGGGAGAATGTTCTAACTTGCTCTGACCAAAGGCAACTTGGGGAGGAAATGGCTTACTTTGATTACACTTCCAGGTCACAGTCCAACATTAAGGGAAGTTAGGGCAGGAACTCAAGAAGAAACCAAGCAGAAGCCATGGAGGAATGATGGTTACTGGCTCCTCTCTGGCGTGCTCAGTTATGTTTTTTATATAACCCAGACCAAAATGTCTAGGATGGTGTTACCCACAAAAAGATGTGCCCTCCCATCTCAACCACAGGGCCACAGACCAATCTGATCAAGGCAATTCTTCAGCTGAGCTTCTCCCTTCCCAAGTGACTCCAGGTTGCATCAAATTGACACTATCAAGGCAGAGAGCCAGTTGGTTTTTGTTTTGTTTTGTTTTTCAATGGTGTGGCCCATGATAGCTTATCCATGTTCCAAGGGATGTAGCCAACACCCATGCATACATGGGCAGTACTAGTTGGACCTAAGGGGTTATTTTAAAAGAGGGCAGAAGATGAGGAGGAGGAGAAAGAAGAGGAAGTTGGGAGAGGGGTATGGAGGGGGGAGTGTATCCAGTAGTTGTTGAAGTGAGGGAGGAGTGGTGTATAATATCTAGAAACATTGTATTCATATGTGAAATTAAAAAGTAATGAGCGTTAGAAAGAACTCAGTCTCCTTATGCTGTATACAAGTCTTGCCTCCACAAACATGCCAAGTATGTATTACTTTTTAATGTCTCTGTGTTAGGCATTTTATTATATCCTGAATACATAGGTACAACTTTCTGGTCACAGTGAAACTTATAGTTTAGTTGGGGGAAATAAACATTAGTGGAATCTAAAAACTGTTTCAATCCAAGTAGTAAATGTTAGGCTTTGTGGGCCTCATGAGGGCTCTATTGTATACTTTTCTTTGGCTTTGTTTGTTTTTATAACCCCTCTAATAATTTACATTGTTATACTATTGTTATACTGTTACAGTTTTACAAACCATCCTTTGCTCTCTAGCCATATAAAATCAAGCCAGGGGCTTCAAGATAACTCTAGTGCTGAAAGTATTTGCCATGTCAACCTAAAGACCTCAGTGAAGAACCACATGAAGGCCGAAAAGGAGACCCAACTCCAGAAGAATTTTCCCTGACTTCCAACCACAGGCAGTAACACAGTCACACCCACATAGGCTCATCACAGACACCCATGCACAACTACACAGAGAGACGCACAATGATATTGAGTAGAATCTAAAATAAGCACATGCATGGATGAATGAATAGAAATCGAGCTATATATGGCCTGCAGCCTAGAGCAAACACAGGCATTGAACAACACACATTCTTAGGCGATGATCAATGGAACACTGAAGGAGGAGACATCCTCACCCCTTCACCATTCCGTTCTGTGCATGTCTGGTCCGGAAATCCTGTCTCGTCCCACGCTTCCTTCATCCAATTGGCTGCATGTCTTCAAGGCTGAGCCACAAAACAGATCCTCTTCCAGGAAGCCTCCCTTTTGTCTATGGTGCCCAGCTGTGTTTCAAAACGTATCTCACTGTGCAGCAATTGCTTGTTGCTTGGCTGTCTCCTCAATTAAGCACGGAAAACCTGGGAAGAAGAATGTGACTTATGTTTATTTCCAGAAAACAGCACCAGACTTGTCTGTTAATTAGACACTTAATCCACATGGACATAAGTGCATAAACGGGAAAAGGCACAAAGCCGGGCCAAGGAGAGGCTGTAGAATGTTCCATACAGTTAAGAAAGTTCATAATTGATTGCTGATAGAAGAGTATCAGTGAATATAAATAAACAGGAGAATAATCATTCAAAGTCAAGTTTTAGGGACGGAAGCGTGTCCTGGAATGTTAGTGATCTTCCTAGCCATGTGAGACTATGTTCAAATCCCAGTGCTATTGCTGACTGGCAGTATGAATCATGTCAGGGTCTTTGACCTACCCAATGCCTAATAAAGCTTAACAAATGGATTGAGAGTAGAATTGTTTATATAAGAGTTGTGTAGTATAGTGTTTTGCTATAAAAAATGAAGAGGTATTTAGGCTAGTAAATCTTAAAATATCTTATGGTTGTTTGCAGTATTAGGGATTGAACCCAGTGCCTCGCTCAATATCAGGGAAGGGACTTACTACTGAACTACACTCCAACCTTTTAAATGTTAGTTCAGTGCATCTCATGATGACAGTTGCCATCATTGGTTGAGAACTGACTCAAGGCAGACATACGCTAATGCTTTCTAATCTTAGTGTATTCGGCTCCTCTTTTTAAAAGCCCACATTTCCCCATAGTCTTGTGTGATGTTGCATTTGTCAATAGCCTATGAATTTAGACCAGGATGTGAATGGGTCTGATAAGCTTTCAGTTTTTTTTCTCGCAGAGTGAAACCCAGGGCCTCATGAATTTTAGACATACACTTTACAACTGATACTGTCTTTAAAATCTGGTCTTTAACTTTAGGATTTGTAGGAAATCCGGGTGAAAAAGGAGACAGAGGCATTCCAGGGTTACCAGGTCGGAAAGGCCTCGAGGGACTGCCTGGGCCCCCAGGCCCTCCAGGTAAAGCTAACTCTTCAATAAAAACATCATTCTCTACGCTTTCCTAGACCGAAATGTAATGAAATGTGCTTCTAGACTTTGGCTAAACATAAACTCTACCCTGAAAGTGTTCCAGGAGAAAGTTGCTCTAAATTAAACCAAAAAGAAAGTGTTTGGTAGCTAGCATCTATCTAAATTAAACCAAAATGAAGGTGTTTGGTATCTGGCATCTACTGCCTAAAATATAACTTACGTGTGGTTCCATTTTTACCCTCAAAGTTTTATTTTTAATGCGTCAGCAATAAAAATTAATTAATGCTCTAGTCATTTTCACTTTTGCATCTTCCTTTTGTAAACGAGTTATGGAGTTTGTGAAGTAATTTTAAGCTATTAAAGTACTCTCTTACCCCCAGCAACCCCAATAGCAAGATGACTTAGAAGGCAATTGACCTTCAGTTTGCTGTCAGAGATACACTGCAGTGCTGTCGGTCAGAGGAGCCTCTGCTGATGTTGGTTCTAGGACGGCTCTGAGCAGGCCTAATAATAGGACTCTCACTTTATTCAGTTTTCCATATTCTGAGTCCCCAGTCCTAGGGGGAGCCCTAGCTGAAAGAGGAAGGGCAGCTAATCCTTAACCAAGCTAGCCTAGGAGTTGTGTGCTTAACTACTCCACAGAGGGCCAGCTAATCCTATCATCCTGTTACTACAAGCCCTTGAGCTCACAAGTCAGATTTGTAGACTTTTCTCTGTATTGTTCTGGTTTTTTGTTTAATAGAAAATTCTGTACTTATCTACTCATGCGATCAGAAAATATGTGTTGAGCACATATGCCCTTGAGCTGGGTCGTAAGTGAATCTATTTATTCTCAAGGCCCTAGAGGAGACATGGGACGCAGTGGGAATCCTGGAGGACCCGGGCCAGACGGCATGCCGGGAAGCATGGGAAACATGGGTGTGCCAGGTAACACTATGATCCTGCTATTATGAGCCACTGAGCTCAAGACAAGTCAGACTGTAGTTGTGCTGTGTTTCGTTTTGTTCATTTAATAGAAAGTTATGTCATTAAGTGTTGCTTTTAGACAAAGATTCTGTGTGCGACTAGAATATGAGTGATAATAATCTCCATATGTTCTATAATAATCATACATTATATGGCTCAATCTTGTGAAAACCCGTCTTCTTAATGCTTGGGATACATGGAATACTTTAAGATTCTTCCTTCCCTTGTTTTACCTGTATCTGTTCTCATTTCAGGCCCGAAAGGGAGAAAAGGAACTTTGGGACTACCAGGTCTAGCTGGAAGACCAGGCCTTCCAGGGAGTCGAGGTCACCAAGGAGATAAGGGGGAGCAAGGTCATTCAGAAGGTGCAAGGCCAGGACCACAGGGACCAAAGGTATATAGACCACTGAAATAGTTACCTTTTGGCAAAGGTGGAGGGCTTTTTTTTTTTTTTTGGCTTCTGTTTTTGATTTGTTTGTTTTTGAGATGGGATTTCTATGTAGCTTTGGAGTCTGTCCTAGAACTAGCTCTTGTACACCAGGCTGGCCTTGAACTCACAGAGATCCTGCCTCTTCCTCCTGAGGGCTGGGATTAAAGGTGTGTGCCATCACCACCGGTGAGGGTCTTAAAATATCAACAAGGACCAGATTCAGTGTAGAAAGAAGAAAAAACAAGAGATTTCTATACAATCAGGCAGTTATGATTTTTTTTTAACCTATTCCTATTTTGAAGCTAAGGCTGGCTGTCTCATGCTCTCAATTTGGGAAATTTCTCTGTCCCTGCAGTTTAAGTGTGCTCCCAGTAGGGGGCAGTGATGACAGGCACACAGAAACTGATAGGGCAGGGTTTCTTTCTTTCCCCCAAATGCAAACCATGGCTTTATCTCATATAAAATTTTTGTTCTTGCTGTTTTTCATGCAGAACTTTTACATTTGACATGCAAAATTCTTTGTCTTATTAAGATATAATAAAAGGCATAGAATAAAATAACTATACAGCATCATTAAAAGGTAAAGAAGACCCTAGGATGCCTGTATGTATGTATCCTTGTGGTAGCAGATTTTGAAATGTTTTCATGTCATTACACAGAAGGCTTTTGCTTTGTTGCAGTAGTCTTTCTCAGGGCTTGTGTTCCATCAGATTGAGGCTGGCTATCAAAACACTACATGTGTGGTAGCAACTGGATGTTTGAGTGTGGCTTGGTTGCTCTTTTAGGTTTATTTCCATCCAATCTTTCTTTCTGCACTTAACACTAAGAAGCAGAGCTGCACAGTATAGAGTCATTAACAGACATTCCAATAAGCAGAGCTTCTAAACATGGGACTCTGTGATCCTCCCTGGAGAAATCTGGAGCATCCTGAGAGACCCACTAATCTGCTAAATTGGACATCAAGTTTTTGTAATGGAAACAGATATCTTTCGTCAGCTGTTCAAGGGTTTAAGGATTCAGAACATAAAGCTGTGGCCTCAGAAATCATCTCTATTGGGCCGGAAGATTATTAGCCCTTTCTCTCATACCTGCAATTCCAGTCCTTGGGAGACAGAGACAGGATGAACAGTAGTGAAGGTCACCATTGACTACACAAGTTGGAGCCAGCCTCAGGCAGCTACATGAGACCCTGGCTCAAGGCAGCAACGAAGAACCTTTGCTGTTAATATGTCCGTCATCTGCGGTAGTCATTGTCAAAACGAGAAGGAAAAAATTTAGACAAGGCAGAGACTCAAGAAAAGAAACTTTCATTATTTGAAGTACAATTTTCCCCCTTATTTTGACTGGTTTTCAGAAAACCAGGGAGATGCCTTCCGCTGGGGTATTTTCTTCAAGAGCAGGCCTATTTGGTTGGACTCTTGCTCCTCTCACTACCAGCTCTGTCTAGGTTCAGATTTTTGCAGATAACAACCACACGGAACCTGAAGTGTTCTCAGTTGGCCTCAGGCTGGTTTTTATCGGGTTAGGGAGTTGTGGTAAGAAGATAATACATTCCAGTTAGCGGGATGAAAACTTTGTAAGTCACCATCAACCGTGCATGTTCTGAAGTATTGCCAATCTGAGATACAGGTGTAATAAATAGTACATCAGTGAAAGAATGTTTTTAAACATGCCATATGCATACATGTGCCTTTAGGCACTGTATCTGCAGGACATCTCTCTGCTTACCCTGCTTCTTACTCCCCTTCAGTTGGCACAGTTTCTGTAATTTTCTACTTGTATGTTATTTTATACCTAACTCCCAGCTGGCCTCTGTGGTTCATGAAGGCAGGGGCTGTATGCATTCATATATGGGCAGTCTGTCGTCACATAGACCTGGTGCTGTCCAGGACCCCTCTCAGTGTCTTTAAAAAGAGAGAGCTACACTTTCATTTTGCTTTCGCCCTTACAAAATGTGCAGCTAACCTAGTCCCCATACATGCAGACATTCAGCAGGGATTGATAAATGAATAACTAACTTACTCCTAACCACGTGTCCTGCTTATATGAGAACTTTAAAGGTGTTTGACTGAATTTAAGGGCGATCCAGGATTGCCAGGTGACAAAGGAAAGAAAGGAGAGAGAGGCCCACCTGGGCCACCTGGACAATCAGGACTTGCTGGACCTGACGGAGCCCCTGGGAGTCCTGGAAGTCCTGGCCACCCAGGTGAGCCCCGGTTTTACAGTTTGGAAAGGTGGAAGCGGTAAGTATGGGATGACTTTTTAGAACCATCTCTGTAAACAGAAAGCTACAATTTTGGTGTATACTGATGTGGGATTCCCTCTAAATGCTGTGAATATGTTAATAAAGAAGCTGCTCTGGGCCTACAGCAGGGCAAAATAGAGTAAGGTGGGAATTCCAACCAGAGAGAGGAGGAAAGAAGGCAGAGTCAGGGAGACACATGCTGGCACCCATAATCCACAGCCTAGTGGCAGTATATAGATTAATAGAAATGGGCTAATTCAAGATGTAAGAGTTAGTTAATAAGAAACCTGAGCTAATAGACTAAGCGGTTTGTAATTAATCAAGTTTTTGTATGATTATTTCGGGTCTGGGTGACCAGGAAGGACCAAACAGCCTCCGCTTACATACATACTGTAACTGTTTTGATTCAAGTTTTAACTTCAAATTCTACTGCACAAAAAATTGTGAATTAATTAGGAGTGGCCTCATTTTATTGTTAAGAGAACCAAAATCTAAACACCTGCTCTTGTAATCAAAACATCTGAAGTTCTGTCTCAAAAAATTCAGCCAAGAAGCATGAAATGATAACTTTCCTGCACAGTCTTAAGTTAGAATAACATAGCTAGTGGGGCTTGTAACGCATGTGTAGACCGGGTAGTTTAACAGAAGCCTGTTTTCTGGCAGTCTGGAAGCCAGAACTCTAAGACCAAAGTGCTGGTAAGGCTCGTTCTTGTGAGCCCTCAGGGCATGGCTAGAGCCACCTTTTTTTTTTTTTTTATCCCTTTTCTGTTTTCATCCTAATCTCTTACAAAGATGCCACAAGTGTTGGACTGCAATCCTCGCTTTTGTTTAAAGTTTTAAAAATTGCATTATTTATTTATTTATTACGTAGGAGTGTGGTGTGCGTGTGCTGCAGGATGCGTGTAGAGGTCAGAGGACAACTTGGATAAGAACTTGTGGGAATCAATGCATCCCTTCCATCATGTGGATCCTGGGGATTGAACTCGGGTTGTCAGGCTTGGCTGCAAGCGTCAATACCCATTCAGTTATCTTTTTTTTTTTTTTTTTTTTTTTTTGGTTTTTCGAGACAGGGTTTCTCTGTGGCTTTGGAGCCTGTCCTGGAACTAGCTCTTGTAGACCAGGCTGGTCTTGAACTCACAGAGATCCACCTGCCTCTGCCTCCCGAGTGCTGGGATTAAAGGCGTGCACCACCACTGCCCAGCTCCCATTCAGTTATCTTGCCAGCCCCAATTTTTAACAACCATATTGTGAAACACAAAGACATTCTGAGGTACTGGAGGCTAGGACTTCGATGTATAAATTTGGGAGGAATATAATTCCACCTGTAGTGCTATTTTAAATATTTTTTTCCTAGACTGTTTCTGGTTTAGACATTGATGTCCATGTTACTTTATAGCAAGTTTTCATCTTGTTTTATTAAAAACCATTGCTCAGCTGGAGATGAAGCTCAGTAGTGCAGCATTTGCCTCATGTAAGGTCTTAGGTTCAATTCCCAGCCCTGGGAGGAGGAGGGGAAAGTGGGAAGAAAAAATTATTTAATTAATCTGAAAAACAAGCAAAAAACTTACTGAACGTTTTGGGTACAACTTCAGACCTACATAAAGATAGCATTTAACTGAAGTTTTCCAACACTGAGGGGTTCAATAGCTTGGCAGTTGGCTCCTGATCTTAGCAGCACATCAGATATTGAACACTGTGTGTGAGGTCAAACTCAGGTTGTCAGGTTTGGCCACAAGCACCTTTACCCCCTGAGCCATCTTGCCAGGCCCAATTTTTAACAACCATGTTGCTAAATACAATGGCATTGTGAGGTGTTGGGCGTCAGGACTTCAACATATAAAGGGAATGACGCCTGTGTGATTTCCCAGGAGAAATGTCTCTCAGGACAAACGTCTAAGGTGACCTGTCAGGAATGTCCGCAAGGGCTGCCCGAGCATGGCTATGGGAGGAACTGGCTGTTTCAGTGGCTGAGGGAACTGCCACTCACGTCTTGGTGTTCTTTTTATCTGCAGGGAAGCCGGGTCCTGGTGGTGATTTGGGTCCTAAAGGAAAGAAGGGCTTCCCAGGCCTCCCAGGAAGCACTGGCCCCCCAGGTTTCATTTTAAAACTTATTCTGCCCCTTTGCCTAAGAAAACACACTTCCTTCTTGAGGTTAGACGGCCTAGCTGTTCCCAGAGAATGCAGAGCAGTGGGATGAAAACACCACCTTTCCAACTGACATATCTACCAGTATAAAATGCCATGTGGTCACCTCATGAGAGTGCTAATTTGGGCATACTTTTTAAATTTTATGCAGTTCCGCAAACAACAGTTCTGAAAACTCAGTACCTTTGAACACTTTCCACCTATCTCCCCGGTGTTCACAGTAGGCCATAGAAGGAAAGAGGCCACGTCTTTCAATGGCATGTGTTGGGTTTCTGTTTGTTTCAGGCCCTCCAGGATTCCCAGGACCTCCTGGACCAATGGGTATGAGAGGTAACCAGGGCCATGATGGAATTCCTGGTCCACCTGGAGAAAAAGGAGAATCAGGTAAAGCTTCTGAAGAAGAAAGAAAGAAAGAAAGAAAGAAAGAAAGAAAGAAAGAAAGAAAGAAAGAAAGAAAGAAAAGAAAGAAAGAGAAAAAGAAAAACAGCCCGGTGGCGGCGTGTGCCTTTAGCACTCAGGAGACAGAGATAGGAGGGTCTCTGTGAGTTTGAGGCCAACCTGGTCTACAAGAGATAGTTCCAGGGCTGTTACACAGAGAAACCCTGTCTCAGGAAAAAAAATTATTTACTTTGTGTGCATATATGTATGTGTAGGGGTTCATTCATGCCATGCCATGTGTAAATCAAGAGGATAAACCACAAGAGTTGATTCTCCTCTTATCCTACATGGGTCCTAGGGTTGACTCTAGGTCATTAGTCTGAGAAGCATGAACCCTTACCCACAGAGCTACCTCACTGGCCCTTACTTTTAATATTTGATCCACTGGTTTATTAATATTTTAATTCCATGTGACTCTAACGATTCTTCGCTGGTAGAACAGTTGGTCTCTAACACATTCTCAGCATGCACCAATTGTACTTCCTTTATATATAAGATGTACTGAGATGAACCGAATGTTAATATATCCAAATTACCTCTTCCAGGCTTGCTGGGGGCCCATCCAGGCCCAAAAGGGAGCCCTGGTGTTCCAGGTAGGCACTTCTTCTTCCCTGACCTTAATTGAATCTAGTTCTCTGTTTTTGATTTACCAGACAATGTAACTTGGCAAGTGAAAGATGCCCTAATAGTGGCATTAAGTATTTAAGGTCTTAATAGTCAATTAAAACTGTTTATTTTCACAACGAAGGAAGGAATCCAAAGCTGTGACCTGGCTTTGGGGATTTCCTTCTGTGAAAGTTTTTAAAGATAAAAAGAATTTGTATATCTTTGTTTTGCTGTTGTTGTTAGTCGGTTATTTCAACAATTCGACTCCTAAAAGGATGCAGGTGGAGCTGATTTCCCTCTGAGCATCCTTCCTGTTGTTGAGATACAGCAATAGCGCCCCCCCTTCCCACTTTGGTTCCAGCCCCTGCACTGAGCTTGGGGTTCATGTTATGGTTTGTCAAGGGCTTTGCTGTACCTCTCTCAACACCTGAGACGTGATGACTTATCTAACATGTTCCTCAAAGTCTGTGCATGGTTTTTGACAGACTGCGAGCACGCCTTTCTCGGGCTAGTGTCCTAAGAGAAACAGATTCTTTGATCTCTTTTCCATTTTACAGAGAAAGAAGCTAAGAGAGACAGCAGATCGTTTTTGTACCTTTTAACGGTCTTTATTAGCCTTGTGTATAGGAGTGTTTCAAGTAGCTATTACACTTTATTCATAACGATTGATGTCATGAGAACCTGCAAAGGACAGGTTGATGTGGAACTGGACTGGGCTGCAGTTGGAGTAGAGACAGGGGCTGCTCTTTCCCACTATTTCTTAATGACTTGATTGTTCTTTTGGTCAATCTCAGTATTCCCAGAGCCTTCCAACGCTGATGAGCACAGGGCCTTTCCCTCTCCCAATGTCTTGCAGTAGAGTTGTAGGCAAAGAAAACGTTTCTGTTCATATTGTTAGGCTAAGCTCAAAACTGGGAAGAAATGCTGTATTTGCATTACTTTGCATTCGACTGCAAATAAAATTTCAAAAAAAAATCACGTCTTAGACAAAAAAACAAATAAAAGCTTTAAAAATAACAGATAGTCCAGTCACATAAATGATCATGTGCCTCAGTGCTTCTGGGATAACAAAACATGAAGAGTTCATTGAAACTTGGAGTATGGGGATTGGTTTAATTAGTTTATTCTCCCATATCCTTAAAAGAACTCATATTGGACAATAAGGAATCATTTCAACAAAAAATGTAATAGAAAATCCATGATATGAGTGTGTGAGGTCATTGCCGAACACAGACAATGCTACAAAGCCAGAAACAAGCTGAAGTCTTCTGATCACCTTCACATCACTACCCTGACGTTTCACTTTTCTCTGCTCTACTGAATTATCTATAAATAAATAATGTCACTATAAAGGTTCACCAAATAATGAATGTGGCTTATGTCTGCATGACAGCTTAGCTCTTATATCATGCCTTTTGTCTACATGTTAGCTAAACATATCTTTTAAAGAACTGAGCTATGACAGGTGTATTTTGACTTAAAAAAAAGCAATGAGAGAGTGGAAGACGGCTCAGTCAGCATGAAGCATGCAGGATCTGCAATACCAGCACTTCAGAAGGCTGAGACATGCAGATCCCTGGAATTTGATAATCAGGTACTCCAGACAAATCAGTGATCTCTAAGTTCACTGAGAGAAAATTTTCCTTAAAATAAGACACAGGTGCATGCATGTGTAAGCGCATGTGCACACGTGTGTGTGCGCGCGTACACACACACACCAAATAAGACAACAAAGATTATTAATAGTGTAGTGATTTTTCCTAGATCAACACCTACAAGGAAGACCTACAGTTTTGTTCTTTAGCCTCTTTTCTAAAAAGGCAAATAAATTATGCATTTAAACATTTTCAAAGAAAGTGCCTACATTACTGAAGCCAACCACACACTATAAACCCAACTGAGCTTTCTTCTTTGCAGGTGTCAAAGGAGAGAAGGGAGCTCCAGGCTTGCCTGGCCTCCCTGGTAGGAAGGGGACTATGGGAGATGTTGGACCTCAAGGACCCCCAGGCATTAGTGGAATCCCAGGACCACCAGGTCTACCTGGGGCAATTGTCCCTGGCCCAAAAGGAAACAGAGGGCTTCCTGGCCCAAGAGGAAGTCCAGGTATGAAAGTCACATTTGACACAGAGGTGTTCTTCTCGCATTACCCCAGAGCTTCTTGTCTTGTTCCATTTTCTTCATTCTTCTCCTATCCCTGACTTTCACGACTCACTCTCCAGAATCCCTTATTGGCAACTCTAATGGGCTCTTTGTGAATCCAGGTAAGCCAGGTCCTCCTGGGCCTCCAGGACTTATCCTAAAAGGCATAAAAGGTGACAAAGGATTTATGGGCCTACCTGGCCCCAAAGGTCTACCTGGAACTGTAGGCGACATGGGCCCACCAGGTCACCCGGTGAGTGTGTAATGTTATTAGTACACTTGTGACTTACTGTTGCTATACTGCAGCCATATTGTATATCTCAGTACTGGTCATACCTGCTCACTCTTCGTGAACTATTAACTCTGGTGAACTATTGTGCATGATCAGCTGCACCCAGCATAGCACATATTCACTACTGATGACACATCTGTGCTGTGAGGACACATCTGTGCTGTGATGACACATCTGTGTGGTGGTGATGTGATGACACATCTGTGTGGTGCTGTAATGACACATCTGTGTGGTGATGACACATCTGTGTGGTGGTGATATGATGACACATCTGTGTGGTGCTGTGATGACACATCTGTGCTGTGATGACACACTGTGTGGTGATGACACATCTGTGCTGTGATGACACATCTGTGCGGTGCTGTGATGACACATCTGTGTGGTGCAGTGATGACACGTCTGTGTGGTGATGACACATCTGTGCTGTGATGACATATCTGTGCAGTGCTGTGATGACACATCTGTGCAGTGATGACACATCTGTGTGGTGCTGTGATGACACATCTGTGCAGTGATGTGAAGTGATGTATCCAAGGTCCCACAGAGGCCAGGAAATCAAAGAATTTTAAGGGTTGCAAAGATATCACCTCTACAAGGCCTTTAACTCATGGATCTACAGGGTATAAACCTCTGACACTTGCTTATTTAAACTCTGATCTATTGCAGTGTGGAAAAAAAATTAAACACCTAGTGATTGACAGTTGCCCTCAGATTGTACCATTTTTGATGGTACAATATTCATATGTTTTCCAAATAACCTTTGCTAGCCTATAAATATGTCCATTTTCTCCCCCACCACATAGCACCAATGTTTGAATGTAATTTCCATGTCTTCCTATCATTTTCTACCTGGTTCTGGGAGATTCATAATAACTTCTTCTGTGTCTAACTGGTCAACAATTCCAAGCACACATCACTACCCAAGTTTATCTTTTCTCTGCTCTACTGAATTATCTACAAATAAATAACATCCCTATAAAGTTCACCAAATAACTGTGCCTTACGTCTGCATGACACTTTAGATCTTATATCATAACTTTTGTCTATATGCTAGCTAATTTTTTTAAAGAACTGAGCTATGACAGGTGTATTTTTACTTTTAAAATAAAATGATGAAAGAGCTGAGAGAATGTTTCATTGTTCATCAGCCTTTCTTCTACCCTCAATATACCCCAGCTCAACAGTAGGATCCTTTAAAATGAAGCCAGCAGTAAAAAAAACCATAGAGAAAATAAGAGCTAAGTCCCCCAGTGAGTGGCTAAGGGAAAGAAGTATCTCACTGGCCCAAACATTACCATTTTAGGACTTCAACCTAAGATTCCCGTGGCCACTTAGCTGACTCGTGGCCACACTGGTAATTACACGGAGCTTAGAGTCAGCTGAGCTCACAAGACATTTCTTCAAACCTTCTACAATACTGTTGTAGAAATAATCTTCCTTCCCACATACTTATAAATTAATAAAAGAAAAGGCTTTTTACTAGCACATGTTCAGCCCTAGCTAATGCTCAAGAGAAGCTTGTCTCCAATTGTAGCATGAGGGCCTGCTTGTCGGGGTTTATGTCTTGCCTGGTCCCCAGCTGTTTAGTTCCAGAGAAAATCACCCAGAGAGTCTACATTAGGTTATAAACTGATTGGCCCATTAGTTCAGGCTTCTTATTAGCTCTTGTAGCTTATATTAACTCATTATCCTTATCTATGTTAGCTACATGGCTTGGTACCTTTTTCAGCA
Source organism: Ondatra zibethicus (assembly GCA_004026605.1). Classification (NCBI taxonomy): domain Eukaryota; kingdom Metazoa; phylum Chordata; class Mammalia; order Rodentia; family Cricetidae; genus Ondatra; species Ondatra zibethicus. Next base: position 74,825 of record PVIU01002270.1, read on the forward strand.
GGGCAGATCACATCCTGCTTCTTTGGTGGTCTGGGCAGGAATGCTGAGAGAGCTTCCTGCTTCCCAGAATTCTCCTATTCTCCTTGTTCTATCTCTACTTCCTGTCTGGTTGTCCCACCCATACATCCTGGCTAATGGCCAATCAGCATTTATTTAAATCATGATTGAAAGAATACAGACAATTCTCCCACACCACTTCCCCCTCTTTTTTTTTTTTAAACAAAGAAAAATATCCATAGTTCATTTTTTGGGAATGTGGGCATAGTATTCCGGGCTACTTCCAGCTGGTTGGGGGTGCTGATAATCTTATGGGGACTTAAAGAAAGGCTTGATCATCTTAGGCAGCATCTTGAATCTGTTCTGGATGTAGAACTCAGACATCTGGGCCATCTGTTCCTACTGGAGATTTCTCAGGTGGTCTTCCTTGACCAAACCTGATTTTTCTTAACTCAGAATCAATCCACTGCCTCTCATTTCCTGTGGAAACAAAAGCAAAATCTCTTCTCCAAAGTAACATATCTTTTGACTTCAATTTTGAAGTCAAGGTATTTTCAAAATACCTATCTTGGATTAATTCAGCAGCATTCATAAGCAAATATCTTTTAGCGGCTATTGCTCCTTCCTCAGCATTCAAACAATTCAAAGAGAGAGGAATAACATACAGTATTCTCTGTGTATTTTCCATCTTTATGCGGCTTTATTTTAACCTCTATTTCTTTTATTTTTACTTTTAACTTTTGGCTTTTTGAGACAGGTTCTCTGTGTATCTTTGTCCTGGAACTCCCTCTGTGGACCAGGCTATCCTTGAACTCACAGAGATCTGCCTGTCTCTGCCTCCCCAGTGCTGGGATTAAAGGTGTGTGCTACCACACCTTGAACTCACAGAGATCTGTCTGCCTCTGCCTCCCAAGTGTTGGGATTAAAGGTGTGTGATATCACACCTTGAAGTCACAGAGGTCAATCTACCTCTGCCTCCCAAGTGTTGGGATTAAAGGTGTGTACCACCACACCCAACTACTCTCTTTCTTTTTTATTTTAACAACTTTAATCTTTTTTCTTGCATGTATTTTTAACACAGTGTAAACCATTTAGAGGTTTTCTTCATCTCTGAATCTCTCTTTACTGTATATCTCTTCCTTTCTAACCACATGAGCTGCAACTTGCCAAGCAATACTTAGAGGATTAAAGTCGTGGCTCTGCCAACTGGATTCAGCCCATTTCTTAGCTCCCTGAGATTCCAGCCAGCCTCATGGCTGAGGTACCCGCTGTAGCCACATCCATCGCCACAACGCTATGGTGTTTCAAGGTCCCTGCCAGCAAGCAAGTTGCAGCATTCTTTTCACAAACCACATTCAAACGCTCCGTAGTCAGACCGCCTGCCTGAAAGAGTCAGAGTTTGCCCTGGCAGGATGGCCCAGAAAGCCAGCATTTTAAAACGGCACAGCTTTTTTCCTGCTACGGCTGAAAACTGAAAAGCATGCATTCAGCTTTTCATCAACACCATTTAAGTGTTCATGGCAGGACCTCTTAAAAGAGCTGCAAGGCTTTACAGCTAAAGCTGAGTCAGGAGGCCTCTGTTAGATGAGAGTTCTTGCTTGCCTCTAGCAAGCAGAACAGACCCGAGAAATTGCTGCTACCAAGAAAAATGCTTTATTCTTTCCCAAGCTTTCTCAGGCTTTCTGTGGATACAGTTATCCACGTAGGCGCCATTCTGTAGTATGAGGGCCTGCTTGTCGGGGTTTATGTCCTGCCTGGTCCCCCAGCTGTTTAGTCTCAGAGAAAATCACCCAGAGAGTCTACATTAGGTTATAAACTGATTGGCCCATTAGTTCAGGCTTCTTATTAGCTCTTGTAGCTTATATTAACTCATTATCCTTATCTATGTTAGCTACATGGCTTGGTACCTTTTTCAGCAGGGCAGGTCACATCCTGCTTCTTTGGTGGTCTGGGCAGGAATGCTGAGAGAGCTTCCTGCTTCCCAGAATTCTCCTATTCTCCTTGCTCTATCTCTACTTCCTGTCTGGTTGTCCCACCCATACATCCTGGCTAATGGCCAATCAGCATTTATTTAAATCATGATTGAAAGAATACAGACAATTCTCCCGCACCATCCAATAGAAGCTTTAACTAAATTATATACACCTTAAGCTTATGCATTTCACATACGCTATATCTATCCCACTCCAAAAACAAAACAAGGGAGAAAAAACCTCTCCAGTCATGGCTCTAGGTTACACTTTGAACAACTTAAACAGAGACCAGAGACTATAACTCTGGCCATGTAGGCAAATGGGAGATTTCTATAACAAAGTTATTGCTAGAATTATTTCAAGCACACTAGTGTTGTACTTTTTTTTTTTCAAATAGTTGTTACCCAGGTTCATCTTGGCCAGCTGACAGAACTACGCTTTTCTCAAGGAGAGAACCAGGGACTTTACAGCAGGCGAGGAGTTAACATTGCTTGTGACCCCATGCTGCCCTCCCCTTGAGTATCCTATTAGAGACATATTCTTTGGTGAAAAGCCTAACGGCTGGTCAATATGGGTGAACATCTACATCCTAGCATCATCAATCTTGTTTATCTCTAACAGGCCTGGTTAGCAACTTCTCTTTGGTGTAGTTTGGAGACAGCATTCCTTCAGCCAAATTCTACCTTATGTGATAAATGTCTCCTAAGCAAATCTACTAGTAAACCCTTTATGACACCAATTCTATTACTTTGAGTTTCTCCTATATCAGTGTTTCTTCCATATTTTCCTTGTCTAGCTTTGTGCCATTGGTGTTTGAGATGCAAACGCAGAACTTTTACATTTACCTCCAATGATGCCATCCTGTTCTCTGGCCAACTCCTGGGCTTCCAGTCCAAGACCTCTCATTTCTGAGCCTCTCCCTCAACCTCTACCACCTCTCCTGAATTCTCTTAGTGGCACAATCAGTAAGCCCATTTCTGTTTTCCTTGGTCTCTTGGAAAGAGGTGTTGAATAGACAGCTGTGGTTCAATACTCATTATGGAGTGTCTGCCCCGTACCAGTCAAGGCATCCTAATATGAAGGAGATAGACACTGAGACATGTCATTTTCACACTGTGTGCTAAGTGGAAAGGTAGGGAGCTGAAGGAATACAGGAAGGACACATCATTTCCTCTGTGGAATGTGCTCAGGGCCTGAGTCTGAAAAGATACACACCAGTTATCCAGGAGAATAAGAAAAGCAAGGATGAAAACTGAAAGGCCTAAAGACACTGTGCATGTGTATGGGGATATAAACTGAAGGCAGAGGTTGTCCTAGAACCAGAGACCAGAGGACTGAAAAGAGGTCAGGTCATGAAGGTCTCGTTTACTAGACTAAGACACAATACAGTACAGCTGGAGAGATGGCTCAGTAGCTAAGAACTACTGTTGTTCTTCCAGGGGACCTGGGTTCAGTTCCCAGCACCCACATCAGACAGCTCATAACCACCTTGTCTTAGTTAGTGTTTTATTGCTGTAAAGAGAGACCATGACCATGGCAACACTTAGAAAGGAAAACATTTAATTGGGGCTGATTTACAGTTTCAGAGGTTAAGTTCATTATCATCACGGCAAGAAGCATCGTGGCTTGCAGATAGACATGGTGCTGGAGAAGGAGCTCAGAGTTCTACATCTTGACCCAGAGACAGTAGGAGACTGCCCCACTAGGCCTAGCTTGAGCATAGACCTCAAAGCCTGCCTCTGCAGTTATACATTTTCTCCACCAAGGCCACATCTACTCCAACAGGGCCACACCTCCTAATAGTGCCAATCCCTAGGGCACATGAGTCTATGTCGGCCATCCCTATTCAAACCACCACACACCTCTATGTAGTAAGAGGCAAGCGGGCTGCTTGTCGTCCCAGCCACCCTTGGCTGTGTCCCATCGCCCAGCTAGCTTACACCCAAAATAACCACATGGAAATTGTATTAATTAAATTACTGCCTGGCCCATTGTATCTATCCTCTTCTTGGCCAACTCTCACTCTTGATTTAACCCATTTCTAATAATCTGTATGTCACTATGAGGTTGTGGCTTAATGGGAAAGATTCAGCATGTCTGACTCTGATGGCTACATAGCGGCTCTCTCCCTCACTCCCTTCTTCCTCCCAGAATTCTGTCTACTCCGCCTACCTGATCTCTGCCCTATCAAAAGGCCAAGGCAGTTTTCTTTATTCACCAATGAAAGCAACACATAGAAAGAAGGACCTCCTACACCACCTTTAACTCCAGCTCCAAGTTATCCAACACTTCTATTTTCTGACAACACCTGTGTTCGCACACACACACACAGACACACACACGCACACACACAATTTAAACCTTAAAGAATCATACATCACTTCTTCATTAAAGAGTGTGTATCGAGTTCCTTCTACAAGTTAGAGTTAATCCTTTAAATAACTTGCTTTTTGTTTTGGTCTTTCACTAAGCTTAAAACCTATCCTGGTTGCCCTATGTAGCAACCACTGTGACCACAAAGATACAGTGGAGAGAACACATAAAAATATAGACTCTCTATGACCCACCCCACCACCCCACCGCTAATACCCTCACTAGGGGGGAATATGGAGGTTCTGTGGCATGGCTACTAATAAAAACCATGTTAAACTTTTTTTAAATCTTTTTTATTTGGTTTTTATAATCTGCTCTTTGAGATATTTTACAACTCCATCCAATCTGTAGATGTCACTCACGTACCCTCTGATGCTCTGAAAGGTCTCGTTATTGATCTGATGATCACATCTAAAGTTCTCCCAGGGACACTGGCAGATAGAAGGTCCAGTCTATAAAGAGGGTTTGTCTTAATTCTTTGAATGCTTTCAAGGCCATTTCCAAAAGTAAAATGATTCTGCTTGAGGGATGTCCTGATAAGCCCTCTTAACAAATCTCTTTGCGCAAAATGACCTCCCTTGGCACCCGAGGGCTGAACCTGGCATCTGACTCTCCTTAGCTACTTCTCACTGAGGAAAGCAGGCGGTTGCCAGGAGCCTGAGCCCCTGATCACAGGGCTCCTTTTCCTCTCTCTCTCCTAACCTCATATCAATCTCATGCCAACAAACGGACTACTGTCTCTTTCCTCTGGAGGCAGCTGTCTCTAAGGCAACCTTTGTTATTCCTAGCACTTTTTTCACAATTGTAGGTTCATTGTTTTCAATAGCATTCTGTCTCAGTTCCTAGAAATAGTGTGAGCAGGACTAAAGTATTTCTCTTTTCAGAAGCCCCGCCCCCCTCTCTTCTCTCAGGGCTGTCCTTGAGTGTCTCAGGACTCCCACAAAGATGGGAGCTCCTCCTACTCAGCAGGCTCAACTTCTTCCTCTATCCCCCCTTCCCACTCCCATCTCCAGATAGTTTCCTTCTCTCGCCACCCTCATCAGGAGGAATTTAGAACTCTGCCAGTTAAGCAGAATGACACTTGGGTTCAACAATGGCTCTCATGGTCTTCGCAAAAAATCACAGGTTTGCTCTTCCTGAAACGACCTGAAATACAGAGCAGTTCTATTTAAATGCATTCAAAGCTCAAACAGTGTACACTAACATTAGATGGCAAGTTTGCTCTTCGTGCTTCGTGTGTACGTGCATGTGCAAACATGTGTGTGTGTGTGTGTGCGTGTGTGTGTGTTGTTTTAAATAGTCCTAAGAAGAGCTCTAGAGAGTATAAGAGCTATAGGTGGGCAGAATACTGAACTGACAGGTAAAAATGTTATCTGTTAATTTCACCTTATTCTTAGCCAATATAAAGTTGTATCTTTTGCTTAAAAATAATCTGTTATGAGTATTGTGTTTTTAAAACTTTGTGGTTCTCCTCCTTCCCCTTGCTCAAATATAGGGAGCACCGGGTATCCCAGGTCTTCCAGGTCTCAGAGGTGATCCAGGATTCCCTGGATTTCCGGGCATAAAAGGTACTATTTTGACACTGTTGTTCTTATAAATACAGTAAGTGCTACTCAGATCACATCTGTAAATCTGCACATCATGTGGCCACCAGAGACAGTGAGGAGTAGTACAAACAGGACCCTGGGGTGAGGATCTACAAACAGGATTTCAGTGTGAGCACGCCACTAGCATCTGAACCCATAGCACTGAGATCAAATCTACAACATAATAATGGAAACTATAAGAAATTTAGAGACAATTGAAAGTGTTACCTTTGGGAGTTTTAAAATGTATTGGGGTGGCATACTACATCAATACTCACAGCATTATTTTTAAGTTTTTGGCTATCTCCAATTAATTTTATAATTTAGAAAGCTGAACACATCTAAAACAGCAGCCACCAGACCATTAGTGTGGGTCAAGTGAATTTTTATGTAGATTTGTGTTTTATGGGATGTATTTATTTATAGTGATAGAGACTGAACCCAAAGCTTCATCAGGACTCTGTAACTGAAACCCAAGCCATTATATTCTTACTGTGATATGCCAGGTGTAGTAGAGTGTGCTTGTAATTTTAGCACTTGGGAGGCAGTAGCAAGAGAATCCCTAGAAATTCAAGGTCAGCCTGCTCTATATTGTGGATTCCAGGCCTCCCAGAGTTACGCAGTGAAATTCAGTCCCAGGAGTGGGGGTGGGAGGTACATATAACATGATGCAAATTTTTTAAATTTGCTTCATTGTTTAACTGTCTACTCCCCTACTATGACTTTCCTAAGGGCAGGGATCTCTTATCACAGGCTGTAGAAATACTAAATAACAATTGTAGCCAACATGAACAAGGCCTAGTTTCCATGCAGGAGAACTGTTTCTAGGTTCAAAGGAGGACCAGGTGGGCTTTAAAACAGCTTTTTAGAGTTTCTTCAGATTCCAGACTTTTAAGGAGCAGTTAGCTGACAATGAATCTTTATGAGCGTTGGTGAGGTGCCCCACTGGATGTGGGTCGGGTGAATACAGGCAGGCCTTCCTGAACAAAGTTAATGACATCATCTTCATAAGTTTCAGAATAAAAACACTGACAATGGAAAAGCATATAAAGGCTCCACCAAAGTGAAGCATCTTTCAATGCTTTTAAGTATTTAGAGGTAAGCAGGAGGAGATTCCTACGGCCAATCCTGTGATATCTCCCACGGGACACAATCAGTTAGATTTCAGAATCAAACCCCTGGTTTGGATCTACTGTGAGATTTCACTTCTTTATTTGGAAAAAAGTTCCATCACCAACATATTTAGGTTGCTTCTCATAGTCATAAGTAAACATTCATACTTACTTTCGTTTCTCAGAGTAAATGGATAGTTTCTAAAGTAGTTGTCAGGTAACTTTTGGTACAGTAATTAATTATTTTTGTTCTGTTTCTTTTTCGTTTGTTTGTTTGTTTTCTCTGTTTTGCTTTCTTGAGAGAACATTGAACTTGCAGTCAGTCTTCCTGCTTCTGTCTCTCAGGTGCTAGGATTAAAGACCTGCACCTTAAGTCCAACCATGCTGTATTTCACCTATTGGTATCATATTTATTATTAAAGTATCTTAAGTAAGTAGATGTGATGCTGTTGTTGTTTTGAGACAGGGTCTCTCTATGTAGTACTGACTGTTGTGCAACTTGCTATGTAGACCAGGCTAGCCTCAAACTCACAGAGACCCACCTGCCTCAGCTTCCTGGGTGCTGGGATTAAAGGCAACATGCCCGGTCCATGTCTATGCACTTTTAATAGTCTTTGAAGGAGTATTTCTCCAAATGGATGGCTATTTCTTGGTTACCTTTTATTATCTGTACAAAAGATTATGAATAGAAGTGAAATGTTAACCACTTTGCTACATAATTAAATTTATATGAGAATTCCTGACATAATGAACTCTGGGCTATCTGTACAGCTGGAACAACAAGATAAGAAAGTAGATAACTGAGAAAACTAAACATAAAAGATCATTAGGATGTCTTAACATGGGTTCAGCAGGACCTCATAACTTACCCAAATAGCCCATCAGTTTCCGAACTCAAAAAGTGAACTCTCAGGAACACTTCCCCGTGACTATTAAAATATAAGGGTTCCCCCTTTGTTTCGTTCTTCCTCCTCCTCCTCCTCCTCCTTAGGAGAGAAGGGTAACCCAGGATTTCTTGGATCAATTGGACATCCAGGACCCATTGGGCCGAAAGGACCACCTGGTAAATATATCTATTTCTCTAGTATTGTTCTTTATAAAGAAAGGGTAGTTTCATGAAGCCATCTTCTCATTGTGCTTATGTCAATAGGTGAACGTGGAAAACCTGGTACACGTAAGATCATCTCACTTCCGGGAAGCCCAGGGCCACCTGGTCCACCTGGACAGCCAGGAATGAAAGGAGATCCTGGGTCACTGGGACCACCTGGAATCCCAGGTGTGAGACTAGCATCAATGACCTGGAGCCTTAGTAATGGGTGAAGGAAGAAAATCCGTGAAGCATTTGGCGAGCAGACAAGAGAACTCCACAGAAAACACCAAACACTGCAATGTTTTGTACAATCAGTTTAGGACTGGGCTCATTTACTCTTGATCAGCACATAAAAAGAGTTTAGACCCTTATACAAGCCTCTGGACACAGTACAAAGTAGGAAAAAAAACATACCTTAAAAGGCTGCTTTATTTTTATTAGGAGAAAGATATTGTATCCATCTCCTCTGGCAAATGCCAGTTCCAGGGTTCAGTTTTTAAATGAATGCCTAACTACACCCAAGTTCTGCATATGTGGATTCGTCTAATAATTTGTACAGCCAAGGGTTAAGAAAAAAATGATTTCAAAGTCTTTCCAGAATACCAACAGTTGGAAATTGAGCCTAACCCCTCACATATTCTTAGCATATTGGAACAGACTTTTGAACAGGACTTTTGTTTTCTGAGTTTGTCTGAATCACACGAGAGATAAGAAAGGTATTATTGGTTTGATCCCTCCATGGGCATCGTGAATTCTGGAACAAAACAACACAAGACAGCACACACTTTCATATATTCATGGTTTCTTAAGGTGTTCTGGGGAAGTCAGTGAGCACACTGACATGTTTGCTCAGGACTAAAGGCATTCCTGGGATGTCAAACACGGCTGATGATACCGCAAAAGTCCTGTGCTTCCTCAGATGGGTGGCACCCTGACCTATTATTCTAATATGATAGCATGTCATACAATACTGCCTTTTGCCTAGGGCCCTGTGGACCAAAAGGTAAACCAGGCAAGGATGGAAAAGCAGGATCTCCAGGAGCAACTGGTGAAAAGGGAAACAAAGGCTCTAAAGGCCAGCAAGGTAAACACGCAGCTTGCCTCCCTTGCGAAGCAGGATTGTGTCAGTGTTCAGAGGAAACTTATTTATATGTGTGAGTGATCATGTGACTGTAAGAAAGAGTGAGTATTCTGGGGCTTCTGGTGAGTGCTATTGTTCAGGTTAGAACAAAGGCAGGGTGCCATCTGCTCATTAGGAAGAAGGAAGAGTCACAAGTGGCTGGACTATACCATCCATTCTGCCCTGGGCAGATGTACTCTTCATTTTTAGTCAAGGCGTAAATCTTTGGCTATGAACAAATAGAACGGGTGAGGCGCTAGTCAGTATCCTATTTTCAGAAAGGCAAATTGTTCCTTAATTACCTACAGGTGTTATATTGGCTAATAGTTTCTTATAGGAGCTGTGTGACCTGGACCAGCAGGGGCTTTCAGTGACAGGATCCTAAGCAGGAGGGCCAGGAGATCAGAAGATAAGAAGCTAGGAAAGTTTGGGATCGGGAGGTCTTGCATAAGCTATGCCTTATGCCAGGCAAGCTGGTTAGGAAGTACAGCACCTGATGCACCATTTCCAGGGGAGAAAGGGGACCATGTGGGTGGAAAGGTATCATATAACAGGAGGACTAGAGGGAAGCTAATCAACCTATGTCGCTCAAGGATACCTGAAGGGCATCAGGGACTGAGCACAGGGCAGCCTTGGGACTGACAGACTTAGCCCCTTAGCAAGGGGAAAAATTGAGTTCTCAGGATCCTAAGCCACAGCTCCACCAAGGTCCTCACCCCGGGTCATTATGGCTCTGCCAGGTATATCCTGGGTTTTATAGAAAGAACTGTGTTCCTTTTCCACACGTCTGGGTCTCAGGGAAAAGCACTCAAGGCCCTGGCCCCTGGCTATTACTGACTCTGTCAAGCGTGTTTCTGGTTTAGAGAAGGAGCTATGTTCCTGCTTTATACATTAGTGCTTCCTTGGCTTGGTCTTGTTCTCAACAAGTACATCATGCTAAGTTGGGGTTTTTGTCTTTTCTAAACATCATATATGTTTGTTTGTTTGTTTTTAAATGTTACCTTGGCATGAACAGAACAACGTTGCTTCCTTATTCAGGAAAGTCACCTCTTAACTATACTATTTTGAATGCAAGTAGATACTCAGGTGTATATTCTGTAAAAAAAAAAAACAAAAAACAACACGCCTCTTAAGTATAATGTTCTACTTAGAATATAAGCTATGTATCTAAGTCTACCTTCTGCAAAAGTTTCAAAGTACCCCTTTGGAAAACACTGAAATATCTAACTGCCTAAGATTACTGACTTTATTAATGAAGACATAACTTCTATGTATGATTTCCCAACTAGACTAGGCACTTCAATTCAAATATGATACTGTAATATTAATTGTAATATTAACTGGGGGTTACTTTTGATCTAGTGTTGCTAGGAATCTACATTAAAGGACACCATTTGACTTCATTCATAATGTGCTTTTGTAAATGGTTCTATTAATTTATGCACTCTAATTACCAAAGCTGTATTTTATGAGGTGACAGTAAGCATAGGATACTTCGAATCAAATTATGCTGGGAATTGATTAGCGAGTAGTTCAATGCTATAGAGGCCTCATAGGAATGATACAAGGATTCAAGCGTAGCTTTATAGAGATGCAGTATAGTCTTGGGTAGTGCATATGAGCATGAAATCTTTTTTGTAGGGGGGGCACAATTTGAGACAAGGTTTCTCTATATGTGGCTCTAGTTGTCCTGGAACTCGCTTTGTAGACCAGGCTGGCCTCGAACTCACAGAGCTCCGCCTGCCTCTGCCTCCCGAGTGCTGGGATTAAAGGTGTGCGCCGCCACTGGCTGGCTGCATGAGCATGAAATCTTACCTCCAATTTCTGCCCTGCTCAGCTAACCATTTCATAGTTGCCATGGAGACACTAGAAAGCATCTTCTGCTTAAGGTCCATATTAGTTAGCTTTGCATCACTGTGATGAACATCCTCAAAAGAGGCAACTTAAGGGAGGAAAGATTTGTCACCAATAGGAAAGGCACAGCAGTGAGAACACCTTGTGACAACAGGAGCAGCTCTCACCTCTTAGCTGGAATTACTAGCAGGTAAAATCGTCAGGCTCCACCTCCTAAAGACCCACAGCCTTTAAAATAGTGCAACAGCCAAGGAAGGGCTGAGCACTCAAACCACAACAGGACCAGTCATCGCCCTCTGTGAATAAGAGCAGAGGTCAGGGAAAGTAAAGAATGTGTCTGCCTCCTATATACTGAAGTCAAGGCCATTGTGAACTTGAGGCTCCCAGACGGAGATGGAGGGATGGGAAGAAGGGGAGAAAGGGTAACTCACTGAGTGATTTAGGAAGGGACAAAAGCAAACCAGCCTCCTCCAGCTGCAGAGGAAAGGCGAAGCATGAACACCACTTGGTTCGCGCCTCTTCGGGATAACCAAGAACCCTTGCTACAGCAGGAGCAAGTCTGCTTGCCTTGCTAATGGATCAGAAACTTTCTGAAAGTTTGCACCTCTAGAAAGAACTTTCAAACTTTTACATAACTGTTTTCTGGATTTACCAAAAACTTTGTAATTTTTATTATCTACTTGAACAGCCTTACAAGTTGTAGGTATTTTATTTGATTCTATGCTCCCCCCACCACCATTCACACACATTGTCAGGCAAGCCATTCACTCATTCATTCATACATGTACATGTACAAATGTACGTGAGGGGGGCTGGAGAGATGGCTCAGTAGTTAAGAGCATTGACTGTTCTTCCAGAGGACCTGAGTTCAATTCCCAGCAACCACATGGTGGCTCACAACCATCTGTAATGAGATCTGGCGCCCTCTTCTGGCCTGCAGGCATACATGGAGGCAGAATGTTGTATACATAATAAATAAATATTAAAAAAAAACCAAATGTACATGAGGACTACCAACTCAAAGGCAGGACATTATGCCAGACATTCCAAGGGAATTCAAAGGTTAAAAAAGATCTGACCTCAAAAAACTCAAGATACATACAAGTACCTATGACAAGATGCATCTTGTGATAAACTAATATTTAATATTATTTTTCCATTGTATCATTATGTTTGTGTCATTGAACAAAACACCTGATACAAATAATATAGAGGACGAAATAATAATAGTAGTAGAGAAATAATAATAATGTAGAGGGGGAAAGATTTACTTTGGCATTTGGATTTGGAGGGCTTAGTCCATGGTTTGGCTCTAGGCTTGGATGCCACATGGTGGGGGAGTGTTGCTCACTGCATGGAAGACAGGGAAAGCCTTACAGAAAGGACCAGGGCAAGATCCAGTATCCAAGAACAAACCCCCACTTCCTACCCTCACCAACTCCCAATAAAATCATCATCTATGAATCTATCAGGGCATCAATCCATTCATTAGGACAGAACCCTCATGATCTAATCGTTTCTAAAAACTCCACAGACACACCCAGGTATGTCGTACTAAGCTCCTTAGTGGTTCTTAACCCTCTTGATAATTAAAATAAACCACCCTAACCATTTTATAACCCCCGTTCTTTTCTAAGACTCTTTTTCATATTTGAGGCTTACCAGCCACATAAACTCATTTAAATTGCTACTTTGGAAAACAAGTTTGAGAGTCTGGTCATGTTGCAACATGTATAATGTGTTTTTCAAAGGGCCACCTGGACTGGATGGATTGCCAGGCTTAAAAGGAAAACCTGGAGACAGGGGAACGCCTGCCTCTGGGACAAGCCTGCGAGGATTTGTCTTCACCCGACACAGTCAAACCACAGCCATTCCTTCGTGTCCTGAAGGAACACAGCCGCTCTACAGTGGCTTTTCTCTTCTTTTTGTACAAGGAAACGAACGTGCACATGGACAAGACCTTGGTAAGGTTATAGTTTCCAGTCTATGATGTAGATTGTAAAATATTTATCAGGTGGGAGCTTTCTCTGAAGGTCACTGTAAACAATGTTAGCATCTTCTGGGGCACTTTAGGGAACAATTGTGACCCAAGTTTTACTTTTCATCCTGATGTGTAAACTGCTAGAAGGAACCCAGCTAGGTGGGTCAAGGCCAACAGCTTTTCCTCGACCATATGTCTTTTGTTAATCTTTTCTAAAGCTTCCTCTGGTTATTAGCTACTATGAATACCTGAAAATACGTGAAAAAGGCATTGTCCCAGCTGCACAACATCAGGCCCCAAGTTCTATCTAAGCTGGTTAGAAAAAGCTGTAGAAAGCATCCTTGATAGGGGAATGTTTGTTTACCCACTAGGGGCTTTGATTTTTATCATTCCTAAAGATTTTCAACACCACATTTTGTAAATAATTCTTTTCTATTTTTTTTCCTGTTTTCTTTCTTTCTTTTTCTTTTTCTTCTTTTTTTTTTTTTTTTTTTTGGTCAAGGCTTGTCACTGGTTATGCAATAGTTAACCTGTGTCTAAATAACGATACTCACAATGACCTTAATTCGAGAAGTGATACTCAACTTCATGTTTTATTAGGCACTCTGGGCAGCTGCCTGCAGCGATTCACCACAATGCCATTCTTGTTCTGTAACATCAATAATGTGTGTAATTTTGCATCACGGAACGATTATTCATATTGGCTGTCAACACCAGCTCTGATGCCAATGGACATGGCTCCAATCACGGGCAGAGCTCTCGAGCCCTATATTAGCAGGTAAAAACCCAATCCCTTCATTTTGTAAGAGGACCTAGTGGATTGCTTAACTTGGAAGGACTGTAAGAGTAGGAAGTGGCTGTCATACTATTGGTTTCATTTTCCAGATGTATGGTCTGTGAAGGTCCTGCGATGGTCATAGCTGTTCACAGCCAAACGACAGCTGTCCCTCCATGTCCCCATGGCTGGGTTTCTCTCTGGAAAGGGTTTTCCTTCATTATGGTAAGAAGAAAAAAAAACTGTAGCACATTTGAAGTAATGATTATTACCTATAGAATCTTGTATAGAAAATGTGATCCCCTACCTGTTAATATGTGTAATATGCCATAGATGCTTGACAATCTGAAAACACACTTAAAAGGGCTGGGCAATCAACTCCGCAGGTAGTGTTTACCTAGCGTGCCCAAAGTCCTTGGTTCCATTCCTCAGTAGTCCAGAGAATTGAGCAATCCCAGCATTCAGGAGGTAGGTGCAGGAGGATCGAAAGTTCAAGGTTATCCTTGACTACGTAACAAGTTTGAGGTCAGGTTGGGCTACAAAAAAAAAGTCTCAATAAATAAAAACGTTAACAACAAAAGAATAACAGCTTTGATGGTGTTGAAAAGTCATAAAGCACTAGAAAATAAGAGATAGCAAGATGGCTCAGTGGGGGAAGGCACTGCCGCCAAGTCTGATGATCTGGATTAAATCCCTAACACTTACACGGTAGAAAGAGAATAAGCTGGCCACCATACATTTGCTGTGGCATGCATGTACACACACACACACACACACACACACACACACATGCACGCCAAACAAATATAATTTATAACTTTAAACAGACGTCTCAGATTCCCCACAAATCCCTAATTGTAGCATTTAAGTGAGAAACGGCTACTCTTTGATGGAAATAGAATGCCTGTGTATTCATTTTTGCGATGGTTTCTTTACCTGCATTGTTTGTAATGCTTTGATCACCGGGGGAGTACTTCTTAGCGTCTGTGGATTTGTAAGTAAAAATTGAGCTGTTTTCTTAAGGTATCATGATTACGAAGGGACAACATGTGCTTTGTACTGTGTCCCTCTGAGGCTCCTATGACACTAAGAATGGGAAGAAGTCTCTTAAGAAAAGCCCTGTCATTAGTGCTAAACTCAGGGTATGGACCAACCCTCCACAGTGCTAATGGCTGTGTATGCGTCACTACTCACAGTCTGCATGGCCTTGCTAGGACAGAGCATTCGCCCGCCTTCCCTCACAGCTGTCTGCCCAATCAGCAATTAACTTAAAAGTTATATTGAACACCCATCATGAGTCCCAACTTTGGGCGGTAAGGACAGCAGGGACCATGTTCTTCTCATGGGGCTTCTATCCCACTGGTAAAGACAGACAACAGACTGAGAAATAGAGGAAAACAATAGTAGTCATGGGTCTAGGGCTGATGTGTCTGCTGAAAGACAAGGCAAGAGAACTCACAGCTCTCACTTTCCTTGGGAAAACTGTATCTCTTTCTAGAGCATGCCCAGAAATTTGTTTTCTGGTTTTTCTTCTTTTTCCGTTCCTGTTGCTTTATATTGCTGCTCCCTACCCACCCAAAACTGTGGAAAATTGCATTTGAACTACAACAGATAATGGTTTCCATCGGGATCTTTTTTTTGCCATAGTTCACAAGTGCCGGCTCCGAGGGAGCTGGGCAAGCGCTCGCATCACCCGGCTCCTGCCTGGAGGAGTTCCGAGCCAGTCCATTTATAGAATGCCACGGACGAGGAACATGTAACTACTACTCAAACTCCTACAGCTTCTGGCTGGCTTCGTTAAACCTAGAAAGAATGTTCAGGTAATATGCAATGCCAGCCTTAATCTGATGAGTGGACTGTGGAACATTCAAAGGCTGCCTGTGCCTGCTTTTTCTTTTTACCTGTGTATGGATGTACTTACATTAACTCTCTCACTCCTGCCAATAAAATCCTGTCTATCTTCATAGTCCCAGGTTAGAAGTATTTTGAAGTCAGCAAGTAGACTCTATTTCTCACTGTGTCAGTAAAAACCAAGTGTACACATGATCTTGTTATCATTAAGCATATTCAACACAATATGGATTTATAGGAAATTACTTAATAAAAATACTAGCTGATCCTAAAGTACTATATAAGAAGACTCATGAGTAAACAGGAAGGAATAGTCTTCAAAAAGTGATCTGTAGGTTTGTAGGAAAGTCTGTGTTCTGTGAATTCTGATGAAACATAACTAAAATATAAAATATTGATATTATGTTTATATATGCAAACATAAATTTATCTTTTCAGAAATTTTGTTCTATAAAGGGAGATGTTTCTGAAATCAGACTAACTAAAATAAGCTTCATTTATTAATGAAACTCAAAGCAAGCTAAGTATTCCCTTTAATCCACAAATCAATGAGTTCTTTCATTTATGTTTATTTCAGAAAACCTATTCCATCAACTGTGAAAGCTGGAGATTTAGAAAAAATCATAAGCCGCTGTCAGGTGTGCATGAAGAAAAGACACTGAAGAAATCAAAGAAAATAGAACCACTTTTTTTTCTTCTCAAATAGCAAAGTCATGGCTCAGTACATGCATTTTACTTAGGTCTTTTTTTCTCTAACCTTGCAGTGTTGCTCAGTGAAGATCTGGTAGTGGCAAGTTTCACCACACCAGAAAGCATTTCATTCAAGTTAGTCTGTGATGTGGGTCTGTAAACCTGTGTGGTTTCAAAGTTGCCTCTAGGAAGGCAACAGCTTCCCACAAAATATCCACTGAAATCACATTCCACTTGTACACAAAGCACTGACTAATTGATGCCTGTGTGGAGCTTGAACTGCAAGCTAAGGGAGAGTTGGTCCAGGGGATGTTCAATGTGTTCCTTGTCCCACTTTGACCTAAGGAATTTGGTTTCTTCCCACCTCCTTTCTGAGACCTTAGACTTCAGCTAGAGAAGGAAACAGGGGTCATACAGTACATGGCCACATCATGACAAGAACTAGATAGTCAGACCCATTGAATGGTATAATGCCCAAGAACACACATGGATGAGGTTCATGATGTTTCAGGACTCACTTAAATATGCCCAAAGCTAGGACCAAAGGAAACTTCCTGAAGGGAATCATAATAGGCTTGGATATAAAGTATGGGCCTTTTTTTTTTTTCTGTTTTGTTGACGATGTCTATTTGCTATTTTACTATGGCCATAGATTGAAAGGGGATAAAATGTTTACCCTTAGGGGATTAATTTTTACTATGATGCTATACACATACACTGAAATATTTCTCTTCATTGTTCTCAATGTACTCACAAGTAACAAGGACACTATTTACTAAATGTGCACTTTATCCCCATTCCTATAAATACTGGCCTTAAAGAATTTCACAAGTAGTTCAATAACCCAGGAAAGAATGAGAGGTATTTGCTGGTGTATCAGACTCCAAACATTTTTCTTTGGTCGAAATACTTCATGACACAATTTTACAGATTTGTTCCTTTGTTACTTTTCTAACTTTTCCTTTGGAAAACATATCACACACACACACACACACACACACACACACACACGTTTTTATGTTATATATTCTCACCAACCATTTGGAGAGAGAGACCACTGGGTGTAAACCTTACTGTATACAGCTGCTATATGTCTTAAAACTTGCTTTTAAGTATATTGATACATTCCCAAGTTTACTTAATTCAGCCCAACAAGTATTTTCTTTAGTACCAACCTATGTCCCATATACTGAGCTGGGTCTCAGGGGAAGGTAGTGAGCCAGGTTTGTTTTTGATCTAATCATGAGAAGGCAACTTATTCTTTGTGTAAAGACTACCACACATGCAAGACCTTCCCTACACAAAGACACACACACACATACACACACACACAAACCAACCAACCAACCAGAGTCTCATATATAGTAGGTGTGGCTCTCCCCTCATTATTGTTTTGGTTTTTCCTTTACCACTGTTTCTATAGCTCATTACAATTCAACAGGCCTGAGAAAAAGTTTAAAAATAAGAACTATAAGGCTGGTGCAGCAGTGAAGAGTACTTGTTGCTTTTGCAGAAGCCCCTGGTTCAGTTACCGGTACCCATACTGGGTGATTGACAGTGACCTATAACTCCAGTTCCAGGGGATCCGACACCTACTGCTGGCCCCTCTGTGTGCACGTGTGAACACACACACACACACACACACACACACACACACACATACACACACACACTCAGTCACATACCAATGTACACAAAATTTTAAAATTTAAAAAATAAGATCTATGCTCAAGAAGTTCATGATCTCTAACTTCTTGTAGTCACCCCAGAAGCAAAAACTTGAAAACTATTAAGAAAACAGAAACATTTTATAAATCAAATAGTTGTAGTACTATTTGATGGCTCATGGAGGCCAGGCATCATGAGATGAAGCTTACATTTCTTGATCCACGAAGGTGGAGCTGATGGTGC
This sequence comes from Ondatra zibethicus, assembly GCA_004026605.1. Lineage (NCBI taxonomy): Eukaryota > Metazoa > Chordata > Mammalia > Rodentia > Cricetidae > Ondatra > Ondatra zibethicus. The sequence continues at coordinate 93,138 of PVIU01002270.1, forward strand.
TGATACTTACGTTCAGGAGGGTGCTGTAATCTCAACTACTCTGTACTGGACAATGTCACCCGAGGACATAGACAAGGGTTGACATTCTCCATAACTCACATGACAGGTGCCAAGACATTTTTAAACCTGAACTAAGATGTGCAACATCTCATTTCAATTATGTATGTCACCTAACTTACTGTCTATTCTAGCTGTAAAAAGAAGGAACTAGCCTTAAGACCAGCGTGGCCCCTAAGTAGTTGTAGCAGCAGCAGCAGCGGCCAGGAGCTTGTTATCAATGCAATTCCAGAATGTTCCAAACCTGCAAAATTAGAAACTGTAGTTGGAGACCAGAAGTCTCTTTCATTTTGATGAGAGGCATTTCATCATATAGCCCAGGCTGGCTCCCCAATCACAATTTTTCTAGCTCAGCCTCCCAGAATTTTCTTTTAAAAGTTTTCCCCATGATTCTGGTGCACTCTGCTCACTAGGCAAACATCCAAGAAACTGGCCCCAACCCCTTCACCTTCAAAGGTGAAGTTTCAGATGAGTTTCTAAAAACCCACAGATGAGTTTCAGGAAAATCATCCTTTTTACTACCAGACTGGTGCTGATGTCAAATGGCTGCCTTCCATTTGCCCCCAGGCCTCTTTTTTTCTGTGGTCCTCTTATCAGTATTTAACTTCTGGGGAAAAGACAAGCAACACTGAACACGTAAATCCCAATGAAGTCATATCAACAGTTATTCAGCTACACTTCTAAAGGTGAACATTAAAATAGAGTCCATGCATATTGCTTCCCAAATGTTTATGAGTAAATTATAAAGTTAAAATTTAACTTCATATTGCTGGAGAAATGGCTCAGTGGTTAAGAATACTGGCTGCTCTGCACAGGACCGGAGTACAGTTCCCAACACCCAGGTCAGGCAGCTCACACCTGCCTGTAACTCCAGCTCAGAGAGATCCAACTGGCCTCCAAGGACACCCATACATAGGTGGCAGTCACTTGCACAGGCACAGACACATAAAAATAAATCTTTAAAATTTTTTAACTTGACTAACAAAATGTTTGTTTTAAATTTGGTGCTTCAACTTCAGAATTTCACAGTGTGCTAGAACAACCAACTTGTCAACTGGGCTTGTTTTTGCAAGATAAACATTATTAATTTATTTATAAAAGTATTAAAAATGTTTAAATTTGAATTTTATTGTTAATTTCACAAGGATTTTTCTATACTTCAAATGTAACTTACTACCACTAAACTTAATTTAATATTTTCTGTATAACCAAGTTAAACTTAGTTAAAATATATTGACTATTTTATGTTGTTATAGCCTGAAAAAATTATGATATATTACAATGTGCTAATATTTCTGTAAATATAACTAAAGTTCTATTGTTTTGACAAAATAAAATTAAAAGAACAACAGTATTAGGTCTTCATTCTCTTAATGGAAATAAGTTTGTTTTGTTTTATAAAAATAATAGGCACTGTAAGAACAATAAGCAACTTTGAAGTTAAGAATATTAAATCTGCTACTGTTTAATATTCATTCTCACTCAAAGTAACCATCAAATCAAGACAGTAGATGGTAACTATAATATTTTGAATCTTAAATAATTAAAAAATAATCTTGCCATAACTGAAAAGTATATCTGAAGAAAGAATATCTGAAGTGAAAAAAGAAAACATTTTTGGATGTAAAACCCTACTAGAATTTAAGTCCTATTGGGAAGCATAAATAGTAATGGCTAGAAGTCATTCAACAGGATGAAACTAAATGGATCAGATTCTTTGGATTTATATACCATAAGGCTGTAGTCATAAACAGAAATGTCCACATCAGTGAGAGAAGAAAAGGAGACCCAGCATGAATCTACAACACAGTAAAGAATAGACTCTCCATATGAATGGGGAGAAAAATGCCCTCCATACCACATACCCCTGCCCTCCCTCTCCCCCCTCCCCATTTTTTTTAAAGACTGTACTACACCATTAAGTTAGGTATTCTGATATGCTGTGAAACAGTCTTGTTTAATAGACTCAGATGATGCCAGAAGGTAAATCAGTGTTACAGGAGAAGACTTGGGTCTGGTAAGTAGATTATGGATCTTTATTTAATAGTTATTTCAGAAGACTTTTGTTGAAAAGAAGGGGGGGCTAGAGACAAAAAAAAATCATTGAAGAAGTATAGGGACTAATAAACAGTAGGACCTTCACTTTTAAATGTCTTGATCACACATGATCTACCCAGCTTAACCCCTACTTACCCTAAAGGCACTGACTTGGAATGACAGAATAATACTACTTAATCTATACACAAAAAAAGATTGTCACAGTAAAATAGCAGGACACAGCACCCACAATAGGCCACTTTGGAATAAAGATTATTTTGAGAAAAGGCAGTTAAAAAGTCTAAAATAAAACTTGCATACGAAAGCTAACTTCCTTGTACCAGGAGGAAGAAGTTGTTCTTATAGCCGTCATCATACAGACAAGGTGAGAAAAACAAACAACCTAGTTAGACTAACTCCCATCTTTCTAAGCACTTATCCAATGCCCTGGGCCAAATCCCTTTGGGCCAAATCCCTGGCCCCCCCAAAAATGTTGTCTCATATTTTTACAATTTACTACAATGGCCAGTTTCTCATATAAATTTTGGATCCCAAGTGTCTATTTGGGCCCTCATTTCTCTATACTCCAATGTACAAGCAACCGTTTACTAAATAAAAGTTTATGCTTCCCTTCTGTTCAGCTACTATTTTAAGTCAACTTAACTGGATTCCCACTGAGCTCTTAATAAGGTAAAGGGAAATTTTACTTATCCTACGCCAATATTAGGAAGGATGCAAGAATGCAATTCAAAAAGCTTGCCAAAGTATTTTGAAAGATGATAACATTTCTGGGGTATCATCTGAAGCTTTCCTTGTTTAAGTTTTTGTTGTTTTGAGAACAGGGTACATTTGGTGGTGCTGGCAAGCCTGAAACTCCCCCCATCCTCTTACCTCTGGCTCCTAAGTGTTGTGATTATTGGAATAAGCCAAAGATTGGCTTTATATTCAAGACTGCATCACTCGAGTAAATACTCTTCCCTTGCACAAGGGAGTGAGAGATTTATTCCACAAACACAGCTCTATACAAATCTACATATGTTTGTCTCTTATACAAAATGGTTTAGTGTTTGCAAATACCCTATGTACATCCCCACAAAGACTTGAAATTGTCTCTAGATTATGTATACTTAACACAATATAGGTGTGTTATACTTTATTAGTAGGGAATAACAACAAGAAAAAGAATGTATATGTTTGATATAGATGATGTCACAGGCCTCCCACTCACTACATAGCCTAGTTGATTCCAAGGATGCAAAACAGTGGATAAAGTAGTTAGGCTATTAATGAAACACGTCGTTTTCCTGATCTGGTTCTTGCTTTCCAGCCTTGTTCTTCCAGGAAGGAGCCATAAATTGGTTGATTAGAGTTTAAAGAGATTTCTGACAGCTATTAACTTCAAGAGGGAAACTTAGCTTCCCCCTTTTCTCGGATTCTTAATTTGTAAAACAAAACAAAATTAGAATGTTGAGGAATTTCTCCCAATATTTAGTTATATATGCAAATTCTCGGGCCTCGCACGATACAAATTTTGATTCAGAAGGTTCTTTAAAACAGGCTACTAATTTACCTTGCAAACGCGGGGTTCTTAAAGATCGCGACATCTAGAAATCCCCGCAACAGGAATCCAATCTAAGAACTTGAGCGATTTAACCTGAGGAACGCAACAAAATGCCCACAACAAAAATGGCTCCTTAGCGACGTCTCACGAGCCTGAGCGTAACTTCCGCCCTTCCTCTGTCACATGACCAGGAACCTATTTCCGCTACGGTTCCTAGAAGGGGCCAGTCCTGGCCGTTCTCGCGTTCGTCCCGGGCCGCCGCGGCCGCTCCGCCGCTGCTTTGCCCGGGCGCCTTGGTGCGCTCGGCCAACGGCCTCTGCGAGTGCTCGCCCGAGCGCCCCGGAGCCGGCGGGCGGCGGCCCTTTCCGGGGACCCTCCAGCGGGCCCAGGGTGAGTGCTGTAGTCTCCTCAAGCGGGGTTCCGGGCCTAGCACCACAGCCGTGACCCCCGCCTCCCGGGCCGGGCGGAGCGGCCCCGGCCTTGGCTTGTCCTTAGGGCCCTGCCCTGCTTTTATCAGGGGCCGGCTTCTTCACCCTTTCTACCTCGGCTTCTTGTTCTGTGGAACAGAAATCGAATTTTACTGACAAAACAAACAACAACAAAAACCCCACCTATTCGGGGTTAGGAAGCGGGAGGAAGTCTGTGAGCTTGGACCTGAGCTGGTTTTGCGCATCTCTTCCTAACGCCCACGCACTTCACAGTATGACCTTGAGCCTGTCGCGTTTTGTGTGTACGCGTGTAAAACCCGTGTAATTCAAGAAAGGCCTTTGGGAGGCCCAGAGCTGGCCAAGACGTTTATCTTTGCTCGCTGGTGGCTATGCCGGCTCGCTTTTTGGGGTGCCCTCTCGGAGCTGGGTTCCGGGGCCCTTATAGCCCCCACCTCCGTTTGCAAAAATGAGCTCTTGTCTTAATTGCAGAAGCCAGAGTCTTGGCTTAGGAGCGGGGCGCATTCTCTGGGAAGAGAGAACAGCGCGCTGCCTGAATTGGTGGCGCTTTCTAATTGCAGAGGAAAGCTTGAGCCCAGGAGTGCTTTGCCGGCCTCCGCGGGGAGACAGTGAATAAGAATATGTGTCTACCCCAACTCCCGGTGAGAAACACTCTGAGCTTCTGAGCTACTACTAATGAGATTCCCCAGAGAAAAACTAAAGAGAGAAAGTAGGAAGGTTTAGTCCTAGTTAGTATTCTGAGCACGCACTTATATTGTTTGAGGAGGGGTGGGGGGAGCGGGGTCTCCTTTTTGGGGGTGGTTGTCCAAGGACTTGTGAATTGAGATAGCTTTTTCGGTGGTGTTGTCTGTGATGTTCCTAACGATTGCCTTTTGCTGAACTGCTTCTCCCGGAGGAACTGTGTCCGGTAGAGCTACCTCGTTTAGTCTTTCTGTCACTCTTTACTCTTGGGAATTTGTTGTTGTTGTTAATAGATACTGGATTGGGGTTCTTTCTGTTAATTTTTGAGTTCTTTATAAATTCTAGCTCTGAGTCCCCTGTCAGAAGTCCCAGCTGACAAAAATTCTGTAAACTCACTCTCCATTCTAATTTGTTTAGAAACATTTTAATTTTATGCAATGCCATTTGCCAGTTCTTGCTATTATTTCCTGGGCTCCTTGGAGTCCTTTGCAGAAAAGTCCTTGGCTATGCCTCTGTAGCCTCAAGGTTTTTGCCTGTTTTCCTCTAGCAGATTCAGTGTCATCAATTCTTACATTAAAGCCTTCGATCCACTTTGGCTTATTTTTTTTTTTAATAGTTTTGTTTTTGTTACATGTACTTAGGCGTACAGCAAGTTTATGGTTCTAAGGTATTGATTAAATATTTCCTTTAAAAATAGATTTGCGTTTTAAAAAATTAAAGGCATATTAAAGAAGAAATTCAATGTGGGACCCCAATGAATTTGGAAGATATTACTGATGTTTGGGTATGGCCAGGACGCGGACTGACATCAGTTAAGAATCTAAGACTTTTCTCAAGTTATACATCAGTCATGTAGTGATTACTGAGCAGATTCTAAATGTCAAAGCATGTGGAGTTAAAACCTTAGCCCCAAATTAAGTTTATTTGGCATCAAAGGATGTTACCCAAAGTATCAAATTTAATGAGGAAGAAAAATAATTAGATCTCGTCTATTTTATTGAAACATAAAAATTAAACACTGAGGCAATAGAAAAGTTAACAGAAAAGGTTTCTTTACTTTTGAAATTTAGGTCGTTTAACTTCAGAGGAAGTTAAAGTCCTTTCAGTGACACCTGTCTGTTCTTGGGTCCTGAATCTTTTCAAACTAAAGATTCCTAAGTTAGGATACCTGTCATGGGATGGAATGTGGAGAACGTTGACATATGCTACTAGGAACAAGTTACTCTCAGGAAGTCACACTGGGCCTCAACAACTCAAGTGAGGCTTAGGAAGTTACACTGGGCCTTATGAGGCCCAACATAAGATTAGGTAGAACATTTCATTTTCTTTATATGCTCTGCTTTTCTGTTGTAGGACTTTTGAGGTAGTCTCTCTGTGTGACATAAGCTGGCCTTGAACTGTCTTTCTGCTTCAGCCTCCTGAATGCCAGGATTGTTCACCACTCAGATAAATAGATATAGATATAGAGAGAGCACTCAGCCCTCTCTATATGTTTTATACAGTATTTATTTATTTCTGATTCTGTGTTTTAAAATGAAAATTTAACTGAATTTTCTTACTAAATAGATGATATGTATATATACATTAGTTTAACTTGAACTTGTCTTTGGCCTGCCAGCTTTCTAAATAAGTCTTACTTTACATCAGTGTTTTTCAACCTTCCAAACACTGAGACCCTTTAATACAGTTCCTCATGTTGTGACCTCCAGCCATAAAATTATTTCATTGCTACTTCATAACTACTGTTATGAATCATAATATAAATACTCGATATGCAGGGTATCTGATGTGACACCAAAGGGGTTAAAACCCACAGGTTGAGAACCACTGCCTTATATGGTGACTAGTCTCAGGGCCCTGTCTCTAGCACTAAAACTTGTGGAAAGCTTGAAATTCTTTCTCTGTTTGTTTTGTTTTTTAGTATCAAGTTGTATATCTTTATTTGAAGAATTTCCAGCTAGATCTCTAATAATGGCATCATCTAGCTTCTCAGTTACTGTTTTTTTCTCCCTCAGGGACAGAAGTGGCTCTCAATCTAGCACATGCACATTGGAGCAGTTTAAGGATTTAATATGAAGCACAGAAGCAGATAGTGCCAAATAGCAAGCCTGTTGTTTCACATTTGTAAGTAAAATTTTTGCTTTGGCTCTGATTTCTTAGTCGTTAAGGCATCTGCATGTCAGTTCCTTAAACAGCAGATATTTAGGCAAAAAAAATTAAAAGAAACTAGTTAGCAATCGTAATCCAAGTAGGTTTACCACACTAAGCAACCTCCAAGGAGTATACTTTAAGGCCTGGAGTACATTTCTGCTTTAAAACAAAACAACAAAAAAGTGATGATAAAGACATTTATATTGAGCCAGGTGGTGATGGTGCGCATCTTTAATCCCAACACTTGGGAGGCAGAGGCAGGTGGAGCTCTGTGAGTTCAAGACCAGCCTGGTCTACAGAGTAAGTTCCAGGGCAGCCAAGACTGTTACACAAAGAAACCCTCTCCCAAAAAAACAAAAGAATAACTATATTGCCTTAAACTAATTTGCAGAATAACCCCTGTGATTAAGACATTTATATTGTCTTTAATGTCTTATTGCTCTCTTTGCTGGGAACTTAGTGTAGTTTGGCTTCCTTCTCAGGAAACCACTTATGCACCAAATTTTTAGGCAACCTCAAATACATTTGCTTTCAGCCTTGCATTACCTTCATGATTTTTTTATGTCCTCTTAGAGTGTGATGAGAGGAGTTTTCTGGCAGCCATATTTCCCCCAATCTTACTTCACATTTCTTTATATAGCGATAGAACTTTCAGTTACCCTTATTGCAAAATCATGAAATAGCAACTATGCTTGATACCATCTTTCTGACTTGTGACGTGCTGTAGAGTGACAGTTGAGACATTTGAAATCTGGATTCTCAAATCAAGCCATTTTAAGTAAATAACTACTTTTATTCATAGCTCTCTTATGAAATGAATTGTTGAAATACTGATTTTTATTCTTTCTTTCTTACAGCTGGAAAAGCAGTATCCGTGTTGTTATGTACACCTCCAAAACCAGTTCAGATCTGTAGGGGAGTTGTTGTAAACAGCTACAGGGTAGCAGTATTAATAGTATTGTAGACGTATTTGCTCTGTTAAAATGAGTAAGAGAACGGGCAGTGACACACCACTAGGAAGGTCAGTGAAACTTTTTTCAGTTGAGCTGGTATTATAGGTTGGACAGACAGTAGCTTAAAAGCTGCTTGCCATAAGCTCACCGTGCTCTTTTATGCTTTCCTTAGCATTTTTTTTATTTGGGGGCAACATTCTTTCGGCTCCATCTCCCTGGAATCATGGATCCCTCTCCAATTTAGAAGGTTACTCAATGCATTTGTACTATTTTCCCTCAAAGATATTTGATGCTTCTCAAAACTCATGTATGAATATGATCCTAAATATAGGTTAGTATGTGTTAAGCCCTGAAAATAAATGTGTGCATTAAGGATTTATTGATATAAATTGTGTATTTGACATTCATTGCATCTCAGTCATCAGATTCATTTGCAATAAGAAGTTTTGATTTGCACTATGTAATTTTGAGGGAGCTATACTTTTTTTTGGTAAATTGAGCATTAGCCTTATTTACCTTTGGATTCTGATTTTCATTGTTGACAGGATTTATTTCTTGCACGATGCCAATTTCTGATTTCATTGCTATCAAGCTCAGGCGTATTCTTCCACATAATTAGGATTTTTTTTTTTCTTTGCAGTTTTAAAGATTGGACCAGGGCTTCATGCATGTTAAACAAGCACCCTACCTCTGAACTATGCTCTTAGCCTTCTGATTGGAAATTTTAAATTTTGTTTCAGGCATTTTTGAATTGCATATTTGCTTACATGCATATTTGCTTACACAGAGAATGCTTATGTGTGTGCATTTGTATTGTGGTTATATAATACTCAAGAAATTTGCAACTACTCAGTGTCCTCAAGGTTCACTTTCAAATGATAAGTCAGAGCTTTATGCTAAGGAAGGTGTTTTTTCTGATTCAGTTTTCCTTTCGCTTATAAATGAGAAGTTTCCTTTTGCCCTTTCTGCTGTAAGGTATTGTCTTCCGACATCGCTGCATAGAGGAGTTGACATCTGCACACTCATTTATCCTGATCTTCACATTTTCCTTCTGTAGGGTGAGTGGGGCAGCATTTCCTTCTCCCACTGCTGCTGAGATGGCAGAAATTAGTCGAATTCAGTATGAAATGGAATACACTGAAGGTATTAGTCAGCGAATGAGGGTCCCGGAAAAGTTAAAAGTGGCGCCAACAAATGCTGACCTGGAACAAGGATTCCAAGAAGGAGTTCCCAATGCTGGTGTGATTATGCAAGTCCCAGAGAGGATCGTTGTTACAGGTATCTCACACTTGATTGGAAGTGCCCCAATAAATCTTTTCTTCTTTATTTTTATGAACATTTAGGTTTTTCAAAATATTGAGAAAAGGTATTTTTACAAGTTTTACAAATGTATGTAACCCCCACAGTCCTGTAACAGAACATTGTCACCTCAGAAGACTTCCTGTTCCCATTCTCCATCATTCCCAGTCCTTCAGCTCTCAGCAGCCATGATCTCCTTTCTGTACCTAGACAGCAGATTTGTCTTAGAATCACCTGTAAGTGGAGCCATACAATATATTCTGCTTTGCCTAGTTTCTTTTTCTCCTTTTTTTTTCTTCACCTGTGGGGCTTTGAAGCTAGGATCTTGTGCACTCTGGGCTAATGCTATACCTCTGAGCTCGACTTACTGCTCCTTGAGTAGTTCTCATTCATGAGGCAGTTTACATTTTCCATGCTGCCCTCGAGTTTGCCTGTTGCAGAGCCCCAGTCCTTGTCCCTGTCATCCTCCTTCTTCGGCCCTCTGTGCTGCTCAAGTTACACGCCTGTCCCACCAAACCCTGTTTACTTTCCACTTCATTTTTTGGGGGGACAGAGAGTTAGTGCACCCCTGAGGCACTCAGGGTCCTCCTGCCTTAGCTTCTGAGTGCAGAATTGCAGACTTAGGTTTGCTTGCATGGCTAGTGTAATGCTTTTCTGAGATTCCTCCACATTGTTGCAAGTGTTATGTGTTCATTCCAGTTAACTGGTAAGTAATATCTATCATTGGTTTATCCATTGATATTTAATGGACATTTTGCTGTTTTCTTTTTGAGATTCATAGGATGAAATACATAGGAATATTCATGTACTAACTTTTAGGAGTATATATAGCTTCATATCTCTAGAAGTGAAATGACTTTAAGTTATATTTAACTTTTTCAAGTTTTGACAAATTCTTTTCCAAGTTGGCATGCCATTTTCTTTTCAATCAGTTTGTTAGTTTTAGTTGCTTTATATCCATTTCCCTAATGATTGATTATTTTGAACATGTATGCATGTGGTTTTGACTTATTTACTTTTTGTATTGATTATTTTTCTATTGCTGTGATAAACAACATGACCAAAACAATTTGTAGAAGGAAGAGTTTATTTGAGCTTACGGTTGCAGAGGGATAGAAGTCCATCACTGTTACTGGAGAGGTTTGGTGACTGGAATAGCAGACCAAGAGCTCACATCTGGAACTGTGAGCCCACAGCAGAGAGAGAGAACTGGGAATGGAGTAAGGCTTTTTATCTCAGAGCTCCCCTGCCATACTGCCATCACCAGTGCCTTACCTCCTAAACCTCCCCACATAGTGCCATCAACTGGGGAACAAGTGTTCAAATGTGAGCAAGATTATAGGGGACATTTGTCATTCGAATCATGTATTCAAATGTTTTGCCAATTTGAAATTTTCTGTGTTGTGAGGGTTCTTGGTATACTTAGAGACAGATTGCTTGAGTTTTTTGTTTGTTTTTGGTCACACACACACACATATAATAATTTCTGCACCATGGTGTTAAATAATTGTTGAATACCAAATACCAAAATGAAACTACTGCTGTCAGGTAGGTTGTAATACAAATCTGACAATGCGTAAAAACATTAAACAAACACTCCCACCCCTTTTTCCCCCTAGGAAATAATGAAGACATTTCATTTTCAAGACCAGCAGATCTTGACCTTATCCAATCCACTCCCTTTAAACCTCTGGCACTGAAAACACCACCACGAGTGCTCACACTGAGTGAGAGACCGCTAGATTTTCTGGATTTAGAAAGACCACCTCCAACTCCTCAAAATGAAGAAGTAAGTAGAGTTACCTTCTCTTGTGTTTGAAAGAATATAGGATAAATTTAAAGAAGAGTTAAGCCACAAAGCATGCATTAGCCATATATGTTAGACGTTTTCCATGTGGCAGTATTGGTGTCAGTTGATTTCACAGTTCCCTAAATAAGGTATTATGGGTTTGTTTTTGTTTTCTAATTTAACAGTTATGTGGTAGCGAAGTGAAAATCTTGGAAGAGAAAGTATTGCTACCATTTATGTAGACTTAAAAGAAGAATAGCTATAACTGTTACACCTACAATGATGCAGAGAGTCTCAGAATTTGTTTTTGGTCTCCTGGAGATTGAGCCAGCACTTGGACCTGCTAGGCAAGTGCTTTACTACTCATCCTGGGAAAGGAAGCTTTCCACTAAGAAAAATGACTCTACCATTTTGTTATGGAATCATCTCGAAAACAAAACTAAGAAAACCTTTCTCTTGACACTACCCATTCCTGCAGCTTGATATGAGGTTCCCACCAAGTTAGTAATGGTGATGTTCCTATTGACAGAAAGTTGGTGTTAAAATGGACTTAAAGTGATTAACAGTTGATGGGGAAACTATCAGCCAATCACATCTAGTTAGGGTGTGGGTACCTGGGGTCCAGGTAGCAAAACCGAGAGCACACAGATGCCCGCTCTCTCCATGCGGTGTCTGCCGGACAGATAGGATGTCTGACCTCCCACTCTTGTAGCATGAGTTTCCCCTTTTTAATCATTAAAAAAATACCCGTTCTTCTTGAGCTGGCTTGGTTATTTATCGTGCCAACCTAATTCCACGACAAACAGTAAAATTAAAGTCTTGCCAATGATGTTGACTTAAGACCAGTATCGAAGCCTGTTCTCAAAGACAGTGTGCTGACATACATTTTTATTACAACTGGCACTCCTCTGTCTAGTTTGATTTTTCTGTTATGCATTTCATGTAAACCAGGTCAGTGCAATTCCTAGGACTTAACTCTTTTTTACATTTAGTTTCTTCTTAGGTAATTGAGCGCACATGCTCATAGACACCAGAATGAACATCCTGCATATCTTCTTACTGAAAAGCACTGCAATTGGAATATTAATTATGGCCCAAAATTGTCTAAGTTACTTCTAAAACTTAATTTAATTTGGCAACCATTTTTTGAGATTTTATATATGAAGCACTGCAGTAAAAAGTATAGTACATACCTGCCCTCTGTAAGTTTTCCATCTGCATAGTCTCAGCAGGACAATAGGACGAGGTGAGGAGATGACAGTAGTACTCACAGAGCTTCTCAAGTTCTTTAATAACGGGGAAATCGATGGACTCTTTCGTTATGCATGCTGGCTAATTTTATATCCACTGGAAACAGGCTAGAGTCATCTGATAGGAGGGAACCCCACTTGAGAAAATATTTTCATAACCTGCATAAAATGGGGTTGTAGGCAAGCTAGTTATTGATTGGGGCGGGGAAGGTTGGCCCATTGTGGGTGGTGCCATTCGTGGACTTAAATGGGCATGAGTTCTATAAGAAAACAGACTGAGCAAACCATGAGGAACAAGCCGTGCGGAGCAAGCTGGTAAGCAACACCTGTCTATGACATCAGCTCCTGCCTCCAGGTCCAGCCCTGTCTGAGTTCCTGTCCTGATCTCCTTCAATGATGAACTGTGGTGTGGAAGCATAAGCTGAATACGCCCTTTCCTCCCTAACTTGCTTTTGGTCAGAGTGTCTCATCTTAGCAATAGTAACCCTAAGACAATACGTGCAGTTTACCAATATTTGGAAGGCACCTCTAGACAAAAACATTGCTTAGTAATCCTACCTACCGAAATTAATAAAGAGCTGTGCAGTAAGCCATGTGAACAGGGCCTCAAACTTGAGTGTTTGAATCATGGCCATTCTGAAAGTTCTTAGAGTAGATCTGACTGTGTGATGAAGGAGACAGAGACTTTCACATCAACACTACCTCTCAAAAAGGAACTTCCCTAGGTAGCTAGTGCCAGGGTGAGATCTTTCAGAGGACATGGAAAGAGGTCTATGAAGAAGAGGTAGAAATTATGCCTGTGCACTTTGTACCTTGAAGAGTGTGTTCAAACTAGAGATTTGGAACCTACCATCATGTCCTGTCTGTCAAACAGAAGTATGCTCTGGAAAGATTAACTGTAATAACTTCCAAAGGCTCTTTGAAAAGTTCACTTAAGTACAAAGAGAAAGCAGACCCCAAATTAGCTGTTCCTACTTTAGAGAAAAGTACAGTAATGCTATTCATTTGTAAAATAAACCAGAAGAGCACTGAATACCCATATGCACACAAGAAGTATCAGGTGATCTAGGAGGAGCAGTCATTTGGTTTGTGAAAACCAGGATCTGATTTTGGAAAACAAGAAAAGAATATTTTCACAAAGGGAGCTTTTGTTCAGTCCGACAGGCATAAGCAGAAGCAGTCAAATCCTGCATCAGTTGTGTACAGATGTACAGCCAGAGCTGATATCCAGCTCAAACAGCCTTATCATGGGTATGCTTAGCACTAAGTGCTCCTGGAGGCTGAAGATTACACAGAAAGCCATGGGTGTCTGTCAGAAGTTAACCTAGCAAGCATCCAAGGCAGCAGGTAGTTATCAGTACCCTATGATGGCCCAATATAGTTGATAAAACCACTGTGAGATGAGAAGCAGACCATAGCTGACCTGAAGTATAACAAGCCACACTAGTGTACCCCTAAGTTCATTGATGATGATGACTTCCAGGTACTCAGTGAATGCTCCAAAATGTCCTGCAATGGCTGAAAAAATCAGAAAACTCATGCATATGAATCTCATCATAATTCAGTGACAAATTGTTTTACTCTCTTTTCTTCCCCCTTATCCATGGGAAGAGGAGCTGGGAGTCCAGGAACAGAAAAAGCAAAGTGTTAAAATGAGAACCGTTTTTGTGATTTTATATTGTGCACATACACCCATGGATGATTCATTGACATGCACCCACAGTCTTTGTTTAGCTACCAGTTGCACCGTTGTCTTGAGTTTCTCTTGCTGTGGTTAAACACCATGACCAAATACAAGTTGGGTAGTAAACGGTTTGTTTCAATTCCATATAACAAACCATTATTGAAGAAATCAAATCAGGACTTGACAGGAGCTAACATAAAGACCGTAGAGGAGTGCTGATTACAGGCTTGCTCTCCAAGGCTCACTTAACTTATTTTCTTGTAGCACCCAGAACCAGCAGCCCTGTGTTGGCACCACCCACAGTGACCATCAGTCAAGAAAATGAATCACTGGCTTGCCCACAGGCCAGTCGTGGGGCATTTTCTCAGTTGAAGTTCCCTCTTCCAAAATAGCTCTAGAATGTATCAAGTTGGCATAAAACTAGCCAGCATACCCTTGTCATAGGCAGACCTCTCCACAGTGACACATTGCTGGTGCCTCTGTCCCATAACCTTAATCATTGTCTCAGCTGTTCTCCTTGTTAGTCACTCTAAGTTTTGGAAATTGATCATATTTGCAATGGGGAAGATGTCCACCCGGAGGTGTTCTGTCCACAACCTCCTACTTTTCCCCATTGCTCCAGTCAAGGTCCCAGAGAGAGCAAGAATTATACCTGGAGGGGATAGTACACACATGTAATCCCAGCATGTCACAGGCTGAAACAGGAAGATCACAAATTCCGGGCCAACTTGTGCTGTATTGTTTTAAAACAAACAAAAACCTTAAAAAGGAGTGGGGCAAATGCTGAGGTCTTTTTTAAACAGATTTTGTTGTTGTTGTTGTTCTCGACCTTTTGTTATTATATTTGTTAACTGTATTGTCTGATTTTTATTAACCTGTGATTGCTCTGTAACTTGTACAAGCCATTTTACAATTTTAAAATACTAAGCTACCATTTAAAAAACGAATAGATTTTAAAGTAGTGATGGGTTTAATACAAGTCTAGAGAACCAGTAAACAAAAATATAAAAGAGCTTTTATACTTTTGTTGTTTATGCATATTGCTTGGAGTTTGAATACACTAGGGGAGACTATTAATGCTTGTGTGTGTCGTCTCTAGTGCTGTGAGAGGACATAAAAGAGCTTATGACCCAACTTCCAGGATGTAGCCTGGAGCAAAGCAGCTTTTCCCTTGCATCCCTCCCATATGGAAAAGCTATTCTATTTTAAAGAAAGCAGCCATGGCTGCTACAGTAGGCAGGCAGGCACGTCCTAATCAGATTCTTATAAACCAACACAGTAGTACTCACTATGCATGAATAAAATATACTTGATCCTGGCTGTTATATTTTTGGGTTAACCTGAAAAGGTATGTGTGTGCACATGCATGTGGAGGCCAGAGGTTGATGTCAGCACACACACAGATACACACACAAAGAGAAAGGAAAAAGAAAATTTAAGATCAAGCCTTACCTGTCTGTAATGCACAGGTTCTGCTTCTTGGTTGGCTTTTCTTAGCTCCTTTTATTTTTATGAGTATTCTTGGACGAAGTTTCCTGTGTTTTTTTATGCTAAATAGCTTCTAAGCTACTAAGAATATTCCATTCCTTCCCTTTGTTTTTGCCTTAACAGATTCGAGCAGTTGGCAGGCTAAAAAGAGAACGTTCTATGAGTGAGAATGCTGTTCGCCAGAATGGACAGCTGGTCAGAAACGATTCCATGTGAGTAGAATCACCGCATTGTAGCTTTGTTTGTAGAAAAAGTCATTGTAATTTTCTTCACTGTAGATTGTCTGTACATATCTTTTTCTAAATAATTCTCATAGTTTTTAAGATCTGTTTTACATCGATGGATAGCACTTTGTACTTGTACTTTCTGTAGTTATACAGTCTAACAATTTTGTTTGTTCTGACAGCTTTTCAGTCCTGTTTTCCTCTTCTGTGTGTCTGTCACATTTAAGGAAACTGAATATTCTTTCTCCTTCACTTTCTGGTCAGTCTTCATGAACTCATCAGGAACCCTTTGTGATGTCAAGCATCATGTTAGCTTCTCTGGGAACTCAGCAAACATCCAGCGATGACACGTCTCCTTTGAGAGCTTACAGAATAACTAGAGCACAGTACAATTAGTTCTTACAGTGTACCATATCAAGTTATAGTTGAGACCTCACTGCAGAGCAAAATGGTGCAGAATGGGCTCTTTGGGAGGCAGGGGATTAATAACCAGAATTGAAAGAAGACTATTTTTGTCTTTTCTTTGAAAGAAGTCATATGAACAAATTCACTGGCATCTCTACCTAATCAGTGAAGTTGTATCCCAAATGTAAGTTTTTGTTTGCTATGTTGAAATTTTTGTTCTTTTATGTTGGATGCAAGGAAAAATTGAGTTCTTTGATGACTTGGAGTCTCTCATGGTAATTAGAGTTATCCTGAAGGATCACATAGGAAGAAGTTAGGTTAAAATGAATATATTGTCTCCTTTATGAAAGACTATCTGAAAGGCTCAACCATTAATGATTCAGTGTCTGTTTTCCTAAGGTATCCTGTTGGCAGATGTCAACAGTCCCATGAAACATTTTTCTAAAATTGTTTCCAAATATACACATAGTAAATAGACTCCACAGTTTAGTCGTATGGCTAATGTGGATAAAACAGCTCTAATCCAATTATTTTTTATGTGTAATTGTGTCATTTGTAAGGCCACAAAATCTTCTAGTAGGCTTTCCTACTGTTTAAGTTGTGACTTGCTGTTTAGGCTCTTAATTGACATGATTACTTCAGTATTATATCAACCTTTCACAAAGTATATAGTATTGATGGCAGAGTTTAGATGAAGATAAAGGAAAAAGGTCTATATGTAAGTTTCTTGTAACACAAAGGTTAAGAGCTAGTTAATACTTTATTCTCTTTAAATTGCCTTCATGGCATTTTCTATATATCTAATAAAAACAAAGATTTTGATATTTTGCCCATTCTCATACCATTGTTAATGTTACTGTTTATAACTGAATTCCTATTTAGAGCTTTCTTATGTCTAATTAACCTTAGGTCTTTGTATGATGTGCATAAAATGGGCTTTGTTCATTTGGTAAGCAAGAAACTATCCATACAGATACAGTTACATCTGCTACAGTAATTGTTGAGCTCTTCCTACTTTAGTCTATTTTTTTAGATTGATTATTACACATGACCCTTTGTCTGCCTCCAATCTAGTTTATTCTACAGCTCATGAAGAAAAGTTTAAATGGGCTAGGACTTTGTTTCCTTAATTACTTTTAAGAAGCAGTGAAGTTGATTGTTGGCACAAAAATGAATTGTGAC
The DNA here is from genome assembly GCA_004026605.1 of Ondatra zibethicus. Taxonomy (NCBI): domain Eukaryota; kingdom Metazoa; phylum Chordata; class Mammalia; order Rodentia; family Cricetidae; genus Ondatra; species Ondatra zibethicus. Next base: position 110,345 of record PVIU01002270.1, read on the forward strand.
AGTAGAATCATAGAAGAATCATTTTCTTGTTAATAAAAGCTGAATATGTAAAAGAAACATAATTATTATTTAAGGTGGCACAGATCAGATTCTGCCCCAAGAAATAAAATTTCAAGGTTCCAGGCATCGATTTCTGCACCGGAGTACACGTAAGATTTTATCTGCTCTATTTTTCCCAAGTAGGGGTTGCTTTAATTTTGCAGGCTTATGTTAATACTAATCTGTTTTACCACGTAACTGACACATAATACCCTAACTCTCTGTTCTAATACTTCTTCAGGATTTCTCAAACTGTCATTGTATTCTTTGGGACTGGGGGGCAACTCTAAGGATATAGAAGAAAGGAAAATGAATTATTTCTGTACATAAAGAGCAAATCCTTTTCTGTGTTCTGTATTTTGCTTTGGTTGGCCTATGAGTCCTTTGCAGATTACACTTAGCAAGGTTCAGCAATCCCAGTCACGTTTTTACATTTCAACATTTTCTTGTTTTATTTTAATCCAGAGAAAAATGAAATCTTAAGTGTGGTTTGTCACTGAAATTGGTGGGTTGGTTTGTTTTATTTTGTTTCCCTGTAGAAAATTATGTTTGGAGCAATCTTTTGAGATCACTAAACTCTTGTTTTCTATAAGTATGACAAACAGTGTATAAGAATGACTGCCCGCTCTTGACAGTGGGACATTTTGGTGTGAAGTGTAAAACTTCAAGCAGCATGTGCAAGGATCTAGATTCAGTGCTCAGCTTTCACACACACATGCATGTGCACATAAACAGCGCCGTTCCCACACAGCAAAGGAAACCACACTGACAGCTGGCCATCTCTTCCTCTGGTTCCTTGCTGTACTTCCAGTTACTAAATTACCTTAGTCACAGTAGCAGCAAATTACAGTTCTCTCTATTTAGGGTCCCGGAGAGGCCAAGTGTGGTGGCACACACAGTTAATCCCAGCAGAGGAAGGTAGAGAAAGCTCTCTGAATTCAAGGCCAGCCTGATAGACATAAGCTGCTTTCAGGACTTGTATGCTGAGACATTGTCTCAAAAAAATAAAAATAAAAATAGATAAAGGTCCCAGAGAAATTAATGGAGTTTGTGTTTCAATGAAAATGTTTTTCTTTTTACTTTTTCAAAGAGGCTAGTTCTTCAACAAAGACATTAATTAACCTCACAGTTTGAGAAGCATCATTTCTATGAAAACCTGTGACAAGAGCTCTCCTGCTTTAAACTTTTCTCTTAATGAGTTGCTCCAAGTCACTGATTTTCATTTAGTCCTGACATTGACTAGCCATTGTCTGCTTAACCCTTGTGTGCCAGAGTCTGTGAGTGCGAGGAATAACATGGTGAGCATGAGTGCCGCTTCCGAACTTTAAAGCTTCTGCGTGAGACACTAAACTGGAGACTTTGCTGCTTTATAGCATTAGAAGCAGATAATTATCAAAGTGCATTTTATTAAATTATGCATAAGGTGGTATTTGTTTAAAGACCTGACTTCAGTGCCTTGCAATATGTTTATATTTTCTACAATCGTTGACTAGTCAAAATTAAACAATAAAAACAAAAACGTAACTAAGTGGACAGAGGTGAAAACCTAACTCCAAAATCGCTCTGTCCCTTCACAGTTGGTTCCAGTAGGAGGACGTTAGAACTCCTGTGAGTGTAGCATTATTTCTCTTTGTTGTTGTTTGTCTTCAATGAAATATATTGGTTAAAATGTATACAAGAATACCCAAAGTTGCTAAATTATTCTCCTAATTCCTAATAAAAATTGCTAAATTATTGTTTCTAATTAAGGTATTTTCTCACTTTACAATATAATTAATCAGCTTAAAAGTAGCCCTTCCTGTTCTGTTTGTGATGTATCTATAAGACTGCCTTGTAAATGAATGAAAAGTTAAATTGAAACAGCCAAAAAAATCCTTTTTTTTTTTCCAGTTAACCAAATATCTTTAATAGTATTGATAATGACTTCATGTCATGATCTGGGAAATGTAGTTCAATAAAGGACAGACTTGCTTAGCATGTATAAGGCCCTGGGTCTTGTCCCTGGCATTGAGGAAAATTTTTTTTAAGATGTTGTTTTGCTTTGCAGGACTTTATTTCATCTTTTACTGTCCTACGTAAATATTTCTATTAAATTAGCTAGAGATCGTATAAGTTTTTTCTTGTTTATGACCATGTCACATTTCATATGATCATAGAATCTTAGAATTGGAAGACATATGTAGATGTTTTGTTTTAAATTTATTTTTATTGATTGATTTTCATTATGCATTAAAATTATCATTAAGAATATAGTGAGGACTTACAGATTATTTTAGAATCCAACCTTCTGTTCATTCCATCCTGAGAACTCTTTGCCATTAATTTGAAGTTACTTTAAGCTTGACTGTTTTATAAGATGACCACCTCATTTCCTGTGTATGTATTTGAGATTTCTTTTTCTCCTTCTTTCATGTCTTGCTTTTTCTTTCCCTCCCTTCTTCACTTCCTTCCACCTGCTCACCTCAGACATGCTAAGTAAGTACTCTACCAGTGAATTACGTTCTTAGCCTGCTTTCTGAATTTAAATAGTAGATAACCTTATCTTTTTTATAGTTTAATGGAGAAAAACCCATTAAACTTTATTATAAATTTGGAACCCATCCATTGACATTGATGCTTTAAGATTATAATTCAAAATACTAAAAATAAATAATACATTCATTCTACAGCTAGTATACTTGTTAATGGGCTATATAGAAATGCTCGTGGTAGACCCTAAAATCACAGAAACAGTGCTAATGTAAAACTTGCCTAATGAAAGTTGGCCAGTCTTGCTGCTGGCTTTATCAAGAATTGTAATCTTCCCAAACCTGTAACTCAGTGGAGGTAGTGTACATTGGGATTTCCTTCTTCCGCTGTTGTAATATCGGTCTGTCTTTCCATCTCTGTCAACTTATCTGTGTTTCAGCCCCAAGGGGGACTCAGCTAGGAGTTTCTCCTCTGTGAACCTCAACTTTGCCCCCTTTTCCCACTCCCCAATATCTCCAGGATACAGTAAACAGTGACACAGAACTTCAGTTTACAGCCCCATCCCTGGTGACAGCTGTAAACATGAGCTCAGCCTGGCTTCTTGCACACAGGCACTTCAGGTCTGTGTTCTGTCTAAAGGACGTTTATGCACTTCAGCCGCTCTAGGAGTTTTGTTCACTTACTTCTATTTCTTTCTTTGTTGTTGTTGTTGTTTTCCCCCCAGCTGTGCTAGAGTATTTATTATGGGATTTGCCAAGTCCTATGGATCAGATTATGCATTGGTATTTTTATATGTGTATGTAGGTATATATAAGATTATACATTGATATTTATATATAGGTATATATCAGATATGTGTGTGTGTGTGATTATACATTGATAGATTTTTTTACCCAGAAGATTGCCAGTTTCTACTGACATTTAAAAACATCAGTTTGTCTTGACATCATTAGGCTAAGTTCTAGAATTTCTGACTATGCCAGGATTTAGCTTAGATTTTTCTCTTCTAAGTAGTCTTTGGAAAAAAGTACAGTTTTCATATTTATTGCACTTTTCTCTTTAGATCATGGAGATATTGAAAGTTGTTCCCAAACTTAGAGATTTTGTTTAATTTTTGAAACTCTAAGGATATTAGGTAACAGTAACCATTCCTCCCAAATTGTCCTACTTCTTGTAAATTTTAGTTTCCATGCTAGTTCATGTTGAGGGAAAGACTGCAGTTTCCCATATGCAACTGTTCATTGTGCTTCTGCCTTTTACACAAAAATTAAAAATAGCCTCGCTTTGGTGGTTCACGCTTTTAGTTCCCGCTGGGGCAGAGGCAGGCAGGTCTCTGGGTTTGAGGCCAGCCAGGGCTATAGAATGAGACCCTATCTCAAGAAGCAAAGCAAGACAAAAATTAAAAACAAGGTCACCCTAGTGAGTTTTGCTCCCTGAAACTATCAAGCCTCAGCTTTCTATAAAGAGAAAAGTCTCAAGTCCATGGGTCAGTTACATGTCTCATGCTTCAACATAACACGTTACAGCTCTCTGAAGATACCAACACAGATATTAAGAATTTAGGCCAGAACTATACTAATAGCTTTATCTAAATATGCTCAGTGCACCAAAAGAAATTGTGAATCTCAGCTCTTAATGAAGGAATTGTTGTTGCTGGGAAGCCAAGATATAGTTGTTCATCTGCCCTCGTGGTAACTTAAACACCCTGTCTTCCTTCATTGTATTCCTGTTGTAATCCTGGGAAGTTTTATGTTTTAGTCATTTAGCTAATTAAATTAAACAATCAAAATGCAACTACAGTTTTCTGAGGATTTAACTCATCATTTAATTCATTTCCCATCATAAGCTCAGCTTGCTTCCTTGTCTTTGTGAAGTATTTGAAATGATGTCTCTATGCACTCATGCTAGATTCATGTGTTTAGATGTTGATATTTACATACAGAATCCTGGGTCCCACTCTATCATCTGTGAGTTGTGGCAGTGTTGATTCGCAGGTGTTTGCTTTACTGAATTGCTATATATGAGTGACTCTGAATAAACCATGTCTCCTTTCTCCTGTACCAAGCTCTGAGCACACTCATTGCTGAATTCTTTCCCTCCCAGTTGTTCCTTCTGCTCAGTTTGATACTTAGAATTACAAACCGGCTGATGTTGCGTCATGACTGCTTTTTAAAAGAAATTCAAAATGTTTTTTAACTTCTACTGCTTGACTGTTTTCTTAGGATAGATTGAGTGAGGGTGGGAAATGTGGGCAAAAAAACAGATTTGAAAACTGCTCTGCTGAAGTTTTATGAAAATCTGACTTGAGTGTTTTTCTCTTCATTTGCTGTGCTTATGTGAACAGTGTGACACCATCGCCACCACAGACTCGGGTCTGTCCTCCCCATATGCTACCTGAAGATGGAGCTAGTCTTTCCTCTGCCCGTGGCATTTTGTCGCTTATCCAGTCTTCTACCCGTAGGGCTTACCAGCAGATCTTGGATGTGCTGGATGAAAATCGCAGGTGACTAGCCATCAGCGGCTTTGCTGCTCTGTTGCGTCTGTTTTGGCTCCTTACTTAGTGGACTGTGGTGTTGCCTTTTTTGTTTGCTCCTTTTAGTCTCTTTCTAAGATGCAATGGTTTGAAATGGCTTGCTTGCTTTCCTTTCGTTTGAAATTATTGTCCAAACTTCACATTTCACAAGGTTATATTAGCTTTCCCTCAGTTGTAAAAGGCATTTTGTTCTGCACGTAGGAAGTGCAACAACTTTTTTCAAAAGCTTTGCTGACCTATTCTGAGTGCTTAATTCCACTTAGAAACATTGTAAAGGGACTGTTGGACTGGGCATACTAGTTGTCTTCAGTCTTTTGATTTCATTCTCTGTTCTAGTGAAGTAATAAAGAAGGCAGGAGATGTTGCTATAGCTCCCAGTACACTTTTCTATTAGCTCTGGATTCTAGAATTTTATGTGCTGTTTCCATTTTTGGATAACGCTGGTATTTTTCAGTATATTCAGAGATAATACCTCACTTTTGAACATCTCTTAGTATATCATTAGAATTATACTTCAGTTTGTTTAAACAGTAATTTTTTTTGCATCGTTTAAAATACCTTTGTCTCGTTTCATTAACTCAGAGTATCTTAGAAAGATAGAGTCCCAGAGCTTTGTTGACATTATGTGGGAAGTTCGATAAGCTTCACTCCAGCTCTCGACATTGGTCTAGTGGCTTTGAAAGTTGGTGTTTGCATTTTTGTCTTCATTTTATTAGACTGTTAGTGTATGCATTTTTGAAGGAATCCCAATCAACTGAGCCTTAATTTCTTAGCCTGGTGTGTCTCTGGCTTGCTCAGAACAGACTTGTTCTTGCTGGGCCTTTAGTCCTCACAGCTCTTTGCCTGTACCATTAGTGTCTGGGCTACCCATGTTGTTGATCAGATCCTGTCTCCCAAGGTTAACAGAATGGTGCATACTGGGCCATAGAACTTCACACTGTAGTGAAGAAAGCTTTGAAGCCTACGGCACTAGGAACGAATTACTATACATATATATGTCTGTATGTATATAGAGATACACTTTTTTAGTTGTTGGTTTGTTTCTTTTCCTCTAAGGGGTTGAGTCCCTTTTTTTTGCTCTCTGAAGCTTCGTGGATTCTATTTGGAAGCGTTGAGCAGCAGCAGCAGGGTTCAGAAGGAACGATGTAGATAAAGGGAATCTCTCAGATTCATTCTTAATTCCGCCACTCTACAGCTAACTGCATGCTGGCCTTAAGCATATAACTTGTGTCTCTTTTCTGGGCCTCCGTTTCTTCATCTGATGAGAAGGTGAAGATGGGATTATACTTGGCTAACTAGATTATTGACACAAATCATCTGCCCTTCACCATTATTTAAAATGTGGACTGATGGCTTCAAATTGCTTTCTTAGTATAGCAGGAGATCCAGAAAGCACTGGCCTTAGGAACTCAGATTGATAAAGGCTGCTTCCACCTTTCAAACCGGTTTTTTTTCCTCCATCCTATATCTTCTTTAGCTTTCTCGTTATAGTACTCCTTAGGAGAGATTACATTCAAGGGTCAGAATTTACATGGCCAATGCTATTGTACTGAAGACATCTGTATGAAAAAGTGATGTCTAGATCATATGTAGGTGAAATCATCACTAAGTGACAGAGTTACCATCCACTGTTACTCTCCCTCCTCCTGCCTGCACATCCACAGATCAGATACAGGGATGTGGCACTTGGGGAAATGTGGATTTTTTTTCCTGTATGCTGAGAAAAAAACTGCCTAAAGTTCAAGTATACAAAATCTGATCTTACCAGCGTAAAATTTATGTTTTTACTATGAAAAACTACGTAGAACATTAAGTGAATTTATATTTTATTTTTACATTATAATAACTTCAAAATTATCATATTAACCCAAATAAACTTTCTGACATTGAAGAAAGAGCTAGATGTGGTGAATCCAACACTTGGGAGTCTGAAGCGGAGAATTACCCTGAGCTCAAGGCCAACCTACGGTATAGATTAGAAGTGAATCAAAAATCAAAATAGAGCTGGGCATGGTGGCATATGCCTTTAATCCCACCAGCACTCGGAAGACACAGATGTCTTTGAGTTCCAGACCAGCAGGGCTACATAGTTTCTAAATAAATCCCATCACTTGTTATGTTGGGTCCCAGAAAGGGAGGGTCTCAGTCCCATTAGTGCTTTCATTACCCATAGGTTGGTTGTTTGGTTGTGTTTTAGTTGTACAAAGTTTAATTGAATTTAAAATGTCAAATCAGTTTATATTTCTGCTATGGAAGACGTTGGCCTTATTTTTCAAAGAAATGGGAATGTGAAATTTGGATAATGCTCTACTTGCATGATTAAAAAATAAGACTTCTTAAACAGTGTTCAGCACTTTTATGTTCCTTGTTTTCATCATTTTTTCTTTTCTGTGTTATTGCTCTTGGCTGTTATGTTCATATAACATCTTTGCACTTGGGACTGCACATTAAATGTAGCGTGTTTAAACTAGAAATATTTGTCAGAAAAAGTAAGAGCTTCCTGATTGTTTTTTATTGTAAAATGATGCAGATTCCTAGTTTCCCAGCATAAGAATTCATTTTAATTTGTATGTTAAGTGGCACTGTATGCTGTACTGGGTTTTCTTCCTCTGGTGAGCTTGGTTCAGGTAATCTAAACAGAGTTAAGCACGTAAACCAAGTAACTTCCTAGGTGCTATTACAAAAGCTCATACACAACAGTTAGTGCTGAACGTTTGGAAAACTGACCAAAACATCAGGAACAATCGATCACCAGGTGTTCCCTACCCAGTTGGCAGCAGTACAGCACTGTTAAGATTTGTCATTTGCTGGGCAGAACTTGCCCGTCTCTTCTATATTTGCTAGAGCTGTGCATCTCATTCTCAGTGTAAAATACTAACATCTTCTAGAGAAACTTAGTCTCTTATATGTAAAACATTATTTAAGCATTAATATATGAGTTGTGCATAAGCTTTTAGGGGGTGGCTTGATTATTTTTAGTTTTTCTTTAGCAGGCTGTACTAGTTTTTGAATGAGTGGAATAAGAAACCAATATATGAGTGGTTTCTATTTTTGGCAAGTATCCATAAAATATGTAACATAGAAGACTACAGTTCGTAGAGTATTGTGAAGTGTGTTGAAACTTTAAATTCTTGGTCCTCCAGTCAGCCTGTTTAATTACTATAATAGTTGATATTTTTGTAGAAAAGAAATGCATTCTCCTAATTTAGACCATTTATTTACTCAAAAATGTCAGTATACAAACTAATACTAAAATTTGGTAGTCTTAGATTTCCTTCCCTTTTGCTATTCTAACTACAAAATACACTATTGAACTATTTTTTAATATTAAATCATTCTTATGGTAGAAACTGGTACTTGAATGAAGTTTCTAATTTTGCCAAATACCTGTCTAATTTACTTTTATATTATATGTATCAATTGCCAGTGTGAGAAGACAAAATGAGATACGTTGTGAAAGGTAACTGTATTGTTTCTCGCTCTGCATTTATAAAAGGGAAATCTCTGTGGTGGAATATGTTCAATATGGCAGATAATTTTGTCCATATTAACACACTCTTTAAAACCCTTTAGGAAGTACACAGAAGTAGCTTCATTTCGTTAGCCATTCTCATATTTTTATAATTTAAAGTAACTGCAGTGCATAGTTTTTCTTATTCACATACTAGAAGACTTAAAAACCTATCTGAAGAATGTGTGCTTCAGCATGTTCTATAGCAAGCAGGACGAGCCAAACCTGTCTCTCCCTCAGGTCTCTTAATCCCTTTTATTCTGGCCTCCAAATATATCCTTATTTGGTGCATATAGTACTGGTAGTTACTTGAGGGCATGCAGAAACTCAACATTACATTTTTTTTTTTATAAACCGAGGTTGGTTTTTTGTTTTTTTTTAAGTCACATATAGGGCTAGGACTGTAGATTAGTTGAAGTCCTTGATTAGCATTGAAAAGGGCCAAGCTTTGCTTCCCAGCTCCACGTGAAGTGGGGTGTGGAGGATCAAAAGTTTAAGGCCATCCTCAACTCCACATAACTTGGGGCCAAACTGTGGTGTATGAGACCCTGTGTCAAAAAAGAAAAGAAAAAATTAAAAGCAGAAAAGAAAATGGTGGTTTATATTCCACAACCGTTACAACATGAGAAAAAGATAGAACATGTGTTTTCAAACCCTGTGGTGGTTGTCAGTATACATACAGCGAGGCAGACCTGCTGGCTTAGAAGAATGTCCATAAATGGACCCTCTTCTTGTCTCTCTGATAATTATCTTAAAGACAGTTCACTGGTGGAGCTTTAGGATATGTTTCTTGATTTTAAGACTGGTAGAAGACTAACTGTCCTCTCACCTCAGAGCATAGACTGAGACTAAATGAAAAGCCCCACAAAGTTTCCTAGTGCGCTTGTTCCTCACACAGCAGCCCTGTATGTCACTCGTGGTTGTCTCAAGCTCAGACACTCACATACTGTTGTCTCCCTAGACTCTCAGCTCAGACACTCACATACTGTCGCCTCCCTAGACTCTCAGCTGTCTTTACCCTGCCGAGTGTTTGAACAGGACACAGCTGCCCTAGAGAAGGAATTGTGGGCAGTGGGTATTTCTTTAAATTCCTTATGACAACCATGATCATGCAGGTGCTACTAACAGGTTCTTGATATGCTTTTAGTGTGGCTAGTGGCTACATTTTTTCCACTTGGAAAAGAGGAATTACACTTTTTAAACAGCACCATAGAGAATTATACATTGGTGCTATTTTTCCATATTGTTTCATTTGTTTTGTTTTTTTTAATTATGAAGTGTTAAATAATGAAAATCATTTAAAATGGGAAGGACATATGAAACAGATTTTCAAAGGATTTGAGGGGTATTATATTGTACTGAAGCATACAATATAATCCTATCTGACTTTTATTTGTCTTGTTTTTGCTTTATTTTTGTACTCTGTTTCCTGACTCTGTCTTGTGTCTTCTGCAAAAACCTGCCCTAGACCTGTGTTGCGTGGTGGGTCAGCTGCCGCCACTTCTAATCCTCATCATGACAACGTCAGGTAACTTGGAGACTTTGTGATTACCAAAGGACACAAAGATTTGATGGAGCTTGTATTGTGCAGGACATCATAATGCATGCCATAACCATGATTGTATACATGTATACAACATAGGCCTCTGCAGCTTTCTCTTACGAGAAATTCTGTGTTTTGCTAAGAATGGGGACGGTAATTAGTCCTGACGTTTGTCCACCAATGTATGAGACATTGTATAATAATAAAAATTATGGTAGGATATGGTGGCACATGCCTTTAATCCCAGCACTCAAGAGGCAGAGGCAGGTGGATCTCTTATTTTGAGGCCAGCCTGATCTATATAGTGAGTTCCAGGCCAGCCAGAGCTACACTTGAGACCCTGTCTTAACACCTCCCACCCCCCCAAAAAATATTATGGCGTGGTATAATAATAATATCCGATATACTTTATAGCCAGTATTGTAGTAGATTTATAAGGGATTTTATTAAAATAGAGAAAAGATATAATCTTAAATATTGTTTTATGTACATAACTTTTTATCACCTATTGAGTTGAGCCTTTGTCTCTTGTATTTACCCTTTTCATATTATCAGATATGCTAAGCCTTCTGTAAGAACACAGAAGACAGATGCTGTCACTAATTGATGCTGTTACTAATTTTTCAAACCAGTTTTAAGTAGAATTGTACTAACTTTTCTTCTCTTGTTCAGAAGAGCCTGTCATGTTATAAAAGAGAAAAGGGAACCATCCATGTCTTGTTAATCTCATCCATGTTGCCTTGGTGGCCCTGGCCACTGTGCTTGCTCATTTCTTCTGCGTCTTAAGTTAGGCCACACTAGTTTCCCCTGACCGTTTTCTATTGGTTTTTAATCCCTTTAACTTTCTGAGAAGGTGTTTTCAGTGAGTGGAGTGTTTTAGTTTGGAGAGATGCAATTTTAGTTTAAAATAATTTCATACTTTTTTTGTTTTAAATTGAGGATGAAATCTTAACTTTTTTACAAGTAAAAATTATCTTTAGATTTCTAAAACTGTATTAGTATTAAAATGGTAATTTTCATGTATACTTTATTTCTTTGTTAAGACTAGTTTTCTTTGTGAGGTGTATGTGTGTTGATGTGTATGAACATGTCTGTTCCTTTACCTTTGTGTATGGCAGGGGGTGAGAGGTATCTGTGTGGTTGCAAGTGCATATGCATGTAGAGCCAAAGGTCAGCCTTGGGTGTCATTCCTCAAGTGTTATCCACCTTGATTTTTGAGACAGGGTTTCTCACTTTGCTTGGAACTTGCTGATTGGGCTAAGTTGACTTGCCAGCAAACCACAGGAATCCTCCTGTCTCTGCCTCCCCAGTACTGGGATTACAAGGATGCTCCACTTATTTTTGACACGAGTTCTGGAGATCAAATTTAGGCCCTCACTTTTGGAAAGTAAGCATTATTGGCTGAGTGTCACCCAGCCCTGCATTCACATTTGATAAAAGTGCTGGTACTCTTTGATTCCCGCCCCCCTCCAGTTACTCATTTCATGTGTGACCTTGGGGAAATAGAAAAGCTTTATTTTGAGCATAAAATATAGAAAGGAAAAATCTTTGACCCACAATTTTCCCCACTAATATTTAATAATTTGTGGGGCCAGGTTGTATTATTGTGGTTCTGGGGACAAACCCAGGGATGAGCACAGGTAAGCAAGTGCTTTGCCACTGAGCTACACCCCCTAATCCTCATAATTCTGTTTTAGAGTGCATGAGTAGTTTGCTCAGTTTATACTCACAGTCCTATTGTCTACTTAGAAATAAACAGAGTTTATTTCTCCTAACTGGTGAAGTTTATTTTAAATATTTCTAGACACATTGTTTCTAAGAGAAAAGACATGGCTAATATGAACAGTCTGACCATAAGAGAAAGTGCAAGTCAGAGATTGCTGTAGATTATCTAAAATGGGTACATGCCATCGATTGTTGAAATTCAACTTTGCATGCTTTATTAAGGTGGTTTGGGGGTGGTTTTAACATTTGAAACAGTAGAACTTTGTGCATAGGCATATTAGCATGCCTGAGTGAAATATTTAATTCTACTTCATATCCTTTTATGTAAGGTTATGTAGGTTCTGTAATGAGAAGTTGCTGGGAATATTGGAGTAGGTGATTCATGCGCCAACTCTGTGTAACTTACATTAAGAGTAACTTTTAATTTTAGTTAGTCTACTCTTGTAGAAAGGTTATCATGTCATTTCACTAAAATAAGCACATATAATATAAAGTTGATATACATATAAAGAAATTTGTATAGTATATAAAATATATCTCAGTAAAAGTGTTCATTAAAATGAATTTTAAAATACAGAAGCCTAGTGCTCGGAAGATGGCTTAAGTTAAGAATGCTTGCTGCTCTTCCAGAGTTCTCGACTTCAGTTTCCACGCGCGTGTGGACAGCTCATAATCACCATCAGTAACTCCAGCTCCAGGGGATCCAGTGCTGTCTCCTGGCCTCCTCATGCACCCATGTGGAATATACTCAGATACACATACATACACGCACATGCACACCCACACACACATACACACATTTCACATTCTTTTGTTAAAAATGTAGAAACCCAGACAAATGGAAGAAATGGCATTTCTACATATTTATTTTTTTAATTTTTGTTTTAAAATTTTATGCCAGGCTTGGTACATGTTTGTAACCCCACCACTTGGAAGGACGAGGTAGAAAGATCAGGAGTAGATGGCCATCCACTGCCGCATAGCAAATTTTAGATTAGTCATGTGAGACTCCATCTCTACAATGCCACTGTATCCCCAAGTCAGTGTCTTGGTGATTTTCCAGCATTACTATTTTATATGCAGCCTCTTGTTGGCTTATTGAGATACTTCTGTAGCGAAGTGTACTTAAAAGAGATTTAAAAGATTGATCACTCATTTTTGTGGGAAAGTACAATAAAAGTAACTGGAAATCAGAAGTAAAGTAAAAAATAGCAAAAGAAAGGCAGGCAGAAATGGAAGAGTAATAAATGATCAGTCTTCTCTCTGTTGACTTTGCATTTCCTGCCATTGAGTCTCTGTCTACAGAATGATGTATAGACATGACTCATACATAATTCTCGTGTGTCAGTTTGTCCTACAGTGGCGACTCTCAGGTCGTTTCAGACAGGAACCTTTCCTTTAACATTGCTGCATTTTCTGCCATGAAAAAAGTATCCAGTAAGAGTTTTTCTCTTTTTTCCCAGCATCATAGGTAGTCAGCTTAAGCTCCTTTCCCTTATTTGTCAATTCAAATGAGAAAGAAATGATTATTTATAGTTAAGCATGAGTCTTTTGAATATTTCTTTGAGTAGTATAAGACACAACACATGACTTAACAATTACTCTTGGTTTTTAATTTGTATTTCAATATCTTATCTGCTAGGTATGGCATTTCAAACATAGATGCAGCCATTGAAGGAGCATCAGACGACATGACTGTGGTAGATGCAGCTTCATTAAGACGTCAGGTAATTACTACCCCAAATAAAATATAACCTAAACTTATGTCTGTGAAATATTTCAGAGTAATAATTCATGAATTTTATGATTTTCTCTCCTGTGGATCCCATGAATTCAGATTATCTAGTAAGCCATAATTGATTTTTCTCAGGTTCTTTAGAGATTTGTTAAGCCATCATTCAAATGTTTCTGACCAACATAAAACATTGCTGCCAAAATGATTGATATAATCAGGCCAGTGTCAAAGAATTGTGATGTAGTAATAAACCAGTCTAGTCCTGAATTGTTTTACTTTTGAAAGGTAGACAGTCACTTTGGGGACCTTTGTTACTGTATATAATTTCTTCATTTTAGAAATCACTGCTTTGAGTTTTCCCACTGCCTCTACATGCATAGTTCATGGCCCTGCCCATAAGCCCCGTCTTGTAACTGTACTTATGTGCTTATTTTTCATATGCATTCCTGCTGTCTGTACATAGAGGCATTCCCTTGCAGGAAAGGCATATTTGGTGTTCTCTTTATGTATGCCAAATATATAATAAAGATCTGAGTGGTATATCAGAGGGCCCACTGTAATAGGTCATTTGGGACTAAGTATTAGAGTGGACTGAGAACACAGTTATCCAAGTCCAAGACTACACAACTAAGACTCGTGGAGGAGAGAGGAGCAGCCATCCTCTTCTCCTTCTGCTGGGATAGACCCTCCTGACACACTTCATGTTCCTGCCAGAATAGAGTAGGGCAACAGTGTCCTTACACTCCCTAATTCACATTTACAGAATGCAAATGAACCATATTTAAGTCAATTTAAGCTGTTGTAGGTAGTATTTTATTTTCTATTTATAGTTGTATTTTGATCCAAATAGAACTTCCTATGTAATAATTTCTTAGACAAGTTAATGTACTGTTTTCTAAAAATCTGATTGCTTGTATGCATTAGTACTATTTTGTATTTGTCTTTCACTTAGATAATCAAATTAAATAGACGTCTGCAACTTCTAGAAGAGGAGAATAAAGAACGTGCTAAAAGAGAAATGGTCATGTATTCAATTACTGTAGCATTCTGGCTGCTTAATAGCTGGCTCTGGTTTCGACGCTAGAGGTAACCTCAGCATTCACATATATTGTCTCAACACCTGGAAATATAAAGGATTTGCAAACTTCATTGTTTCTGTCTTTGCATCGTATGCCGTTTTAGGAACATGTTCTGTTACTGATCTGCATTCAGCTAGTTCTGCAGTGGCACCTACACACTCTCCTTTTGCATGTTTTGTAAATAGGCTCTTGGTTGGTTTGTTTGTTTTTAAAGAAAATCATTTTTTGGGGGGCCTCATCAGTCTGTACAGCTAATTCTCTAAAAAGGAATGACAGTCATAAAGAGTGAGTTTAGAAAACGCTATGTAAAAGAAAACAGTGTTTCTCAGATGGTTAATTTCTTTGATAGATGCTTTTTGTGTCTGCGTCACAACATTAATGCTTTTGAAGTCATAGTCTGGTTTAAGAAAAATCAAACCACCTAATTCTTGATCACCTGTACAGAGGGCGTGTAAAAACTCCTAATGATTCAGCAGTTTATCTGTGTGCAATATGTTGTTCTGATTTTCATCTTAGTTTTCTATAAAATATGTTTTTACCAAGTCCATGTGTGAATGATTTAAAAACTAAAAAAAAAAGTATAAATGTAGTGTACTTAATAAACTGTCAACCAAAGCAATGTCTATGGAAAGATTTATTTCATAAATGGTACTATGGGCTGAATATCTTATTCGAGTCTTTCTACCCTGGGAGCAAGTAGTACATTAGTGACCTGTGGGTCAGAAGAGCCTCCTGGTAAGAGCAAGTAGAATTCAGCTAGGTGCAATATTCCATACACATCATCAGTTACTTTTGCACCACGAGGTTGAAGATTTAGGTAGATTTGACATTGATGTTCTTGCTTCCCCTTTAATCCAAGAGGAGGGTTCTTTCTTGTACTTAGTGTGACTAAATTGATAAATTAAATGTATAACTTCTTTTGCTGAGCAGGCATGAAAAAGATTTCACAAAAAGGCTAGAAGTAAAAGGAACTCCTGGGAGATTAATATAAAAGCTGTTATTTTCCCTGATGATTTTTACAAAGACCTCAAACATTCTTAGATAGAATGTCCTACAGTGATTAGGAAAAAGTTGTTAATTACCCAGGTCTGGCTGACTCTCGACCTGCGGAAAAAACAGCCACACTCAGGATTCTTCTCGGATCACGCTTTATTGGAGAGCCCTTGGTTGAGGAAAGAGCGGGAGGTGAGAGAGAGTGAGGTCTAAAATGGCGGCTGCTTATATAGGGAGATGTGATGCAACTCACGCCTTGATTGGCTGCTGTGTGCCCACTGGCACCAGAGTCCTCGGGATTGGTTAGGGACACCTAGGTTATTGCGCATGCGGGAAGCGCCTGGACGCTCAGTCCGGAAGCATTGCCAAATATGGAATTGTTTACCTCCAAACTGCGAGGATGCAAGCGTCATCTTGTAATGGCGTTTGTGCCTATGGCTCCCTGCACCCAGGGGTCAGGGGCTTGGGACGGGGTATTAAAAGGAACAGATTCCATTCCAGTCAGGATAGTCAGGAATATTTTGTAAATGCTTGAACAGAGACAAATGGAAATTTCAATAAGCAGAGAAAAAAGATTCTAGGGACTGGGGGTAAGATACAGTCAGGGCTAATGAGCATAAAGAACTAATGATCTTTATGCTCATTATGATCATATCACTTTCAGAATCTCAACACTTGTCTTTCTGCTTTTGGAAATATTTTAGAAGCATTTTCTATTGCTGAGGAATTGACAGATTGAGGGTGGTGATGTGAGAGAAAAGAAAGATACTAAATAGTGAGGAGTTTTGGTTGGCCAAACAACACAACAGATAAAGGTGCTGTCAGACCCTGGGACCTGAGTGTGAAGCAGAGAACTGACACCTGTAAGTTGTCTTCTGACTTCCATGAGCTCTGTGGTGGGCATGCACATCCACACACATCATAAGCACACAAGAAAGTGTGTAAATGTAGTAAAAGGGTTTCAAAGAATGAGGATTTGCTAGTTTGGATACCAAATGCTCTCAAAAGATGCTGACTTCAGGTGGTCTATGTGTTTTAGGTATTCAGTTTGTAGTATCAGTTCCCAAAAGACTAAAGAGCAAAGAAAGAACCTGGCAGCCATTTCCACCGATGATGTCACTGTCAGAGGCGCTCTCTCTCTCTCTCTCTCTCTCTCTCTCTCTCTCTCTCTCTCTCTCTCATCTCTATTTTTTTTTTTCTGACCAAGCAGAGACCTGGACTCCTACCATTCCTTTCCAGGATGATGAATAACGTCTAAGACCCATCTCAGGTCCTAATTTGTTCACTCAAGTGCAGTGAGCTGGCATTTGTTTTACCTGTTTTTATTTCTTGTCTAGTTAGCAGTTTGATACTAATTAGTAAGCATTGTCTTCGCTAATGTCTGGGTGCTGAAGATTACATTCATTCAGCAGTGTACTTAGTTGGGCACTGCCTTGTACCAGGCACTCTGTGCTATGCACTGCTTACACCAGACTTTAGTAAAATACATGTACTAGCGCCCGTGGGGCTTATGGTCTGGTGTGGGACAGTGCAGTGTAGCAGTGTAAGAATCACAGACGAAGAGCACTGGCTGCAGCGTTTGGGAGGCAGAGGCAGGCAGACTTCTGAGTTTGAGACCAGTCTGGTCTACTGATGTGGGAAGTCCTGTATATGTGTTGCTTTTATTGGTTAATGAATAAAGAAGTTGCTTTGGCCTGTGATAGGACAGACTAGAGCTTGGAGGGGGGTGCTAAACTGAATGCTGGGAGAAAGTAGGTGGAGTCAGGGAGACACCATGTAGCCACCTGCATGAGACAGCCCTCCTGGAACTTTGCAGGTAAGCCACACCACATAGCCATACACAGATTAATAGAAATGGGTTAATTTAAGATGTAAGAGCTAGCCAATAAGAAGCTAGAGCTGCCAGGCGGTGGTGGCGCATGCCTTTAATCTCAGCACTCCGGAGGCAGAGGCAGGCGGATCCAGGACAGGCACCAAAGCTACAGAGAAACCGTCTCAGAAAAAAAAAAGAAGCAGCAGCAGCTAGAGCTAATAAGCCAAGCAGTGATTTAATTTAGTGTTTATTTAGTAACAAGTGTTTTCGTGTGGTTATTTCAAGTCTGGGCAGCCGGGAATGAACGAGCAGCCTCTACCTACAGGCTACAGAGCAGGCCCAAAAGCTACAGAGAAACCCTGTCTTGAAAAACCAAAAAAAAAAAAAAAAAAAAAAGCACTGGCTGTTCTGCCTGAGGACCCAGGTTCAATTCCCAGCTCCAACATGGTGACTCACAACCATCTGTAATCTCAGTCTGGGGACCTGACTGCTGCCTCTGGCAGTGCACACATATAATGCACAGCAGACATATACCCAAAACAAAAAGAAATGGTAACACACGATTGTGGTCAATTATCCAGAGAAGCATTGTCACGGTTAGTGGATTCCGTTAGAACCATTTGTGAGATGGGCCTGTAGGCATGCCTGCGGGGGATTATCTTGATTGTGTTAATGTGAGAAGGCTTTTCTTAATTGTTGGCAGAACCCCACCCCCACCCCCAGTGTGTCCTGTATTATATAAAGTGGGAGAGAGTGCTGAGCACCAGCAAGCATTCATCCTCTGCTCCTTGACTGTGGCTGGTTGTGACCAGCTTCAACACAAGCTCCTGCCCCCTGGACTTCTGCCGTGGCGGACTGCCTTAAACTGGGTGCCAAATCACCCTTTCTTCTTCCTTTGCTTTTGTCAGGATATTTTAATAACAGCAGACGGAGAAGATGCTAAGACAAGGGCCAAAGGAACCATGCTCGGCATTAGATGGTTTGACAAAGTGACTGTCATAATAGCTATGGTCTGCTGGAAGGTGAAGAGGACTCAGGCAGAGATTAGACACTGGGGGCAGGAGATGAGGATCTGGAGGAGAGGTCTTACTAAGGAGCAAAAGTGGGAAAAGGGTAATGA
The DNA here is from genome assembly GCA_004026605.1 of Ondatra zibethicus. Lineage (NCBI taxonomy): Eukaryota > Metazoa > Chordata > Mammalia > Rodentia > Cricetidae > Ondatra > Ondatra zibethicus. Next base: position 128,905 of record PVIU01002270.1, read on the forward strand.
ATGTGTGGATGGGAAGGAGTGGTTCTTGATCTTTTTAATTCTGTGGTAGACAGACAGAAAGACCTTCCTTCATGTTTCAGGAGAACGTCCTGGCTTGGGTGAGTGTTGGCTTGGTTAATTGTGATCATGTACACAGGAGACGGTAAGAGTATCTTGAAGCTAAGCCTTCAAGTATTACTAGGTGGGGGAGGGGGAGTGGAGAGAAGGTCTTCATACAATTTGAGCTAGTAAAAGGCTTCCAAGTTCTGGATGTACTCTTATGTGGACGTTTGTAACTTTTGTAAATGTTTGTAATTCAGTTTCCGTCAAGGTTTTTTGGTTTGGGTTTCTTTTCTATTATTATTATTTTTTAGATTTATTATGAGTATTTTGCCTGCCATGTAAGTAAATGCATGTGAGCCTGGTGCCCACAGAGGGTCCCCTGGAATTTAGATTAGAGACAATTGTAAGCCACCATGTACATGCTGGGACTTGAACCCAAGTCCTCTCTGCAAGAGCAGCGAGTACTCTTAAGTGCTGAACCATCTGTCTAGCTCACTCCAGAAATCACTTTCTAAGGTTGATTGATTTGTGTTCATGTGTGCACGGTTGCCTGGAGTCTAGAAGAGGGCACTGGGTTCCCGGAAGCTGGAGGGTTTGAGGCTGCTGTGGCATGCCATTGTGAGTCCTGGGAAGCAAACTTCAGTTCTCCACAGGAGCAGCAAGCGCTTGTCTGATGAGCCAGCTCTCCAGCCCCCTTTCAAACTCATAAGCCCCATAAAGCTGAGATAAAAATTGAAATCAATTGCAGGAAGGGTAACATTCAGAAAATTGGAGGTTTTTAGTTTTCTCTGTTTCATAATATTTTAATACAGTAAATACATCTTGTTACCTTTTAAAGAACAGCATAAATAAAAAAAAACAACTTTTAAAAGCCTGTTTTTTTTTTCATGGTATTACTGTAAACCTTGAAGATATAAGAAGGCAGAGTAGAGTGAATTGCCATGTCATGTGCCTGTCAGCTAAGTACAGCATTTCTCTATCAACTTCTTAAGACCAAGACACCCAATTCTATAACCATCAAACTATTATCAGGTCTAACAAAAGTCTTTTTGACACACACACAGTAAAAAAGAAGCTTCACTAACTTCTCCCCAGTATCAGCCACTGATGACTTTTCCAGGTGGAGGTTTGCTATATGGACAATATGCTTTATATGTGAAAGGCTAATTTCTTTGTCTTACTGATTTTGATTTTGTTTTTCCACACAGGGTTTCTCTATGTAGTCCTTGATGTCCTGGAACTTGCTCTGTAGACCAGGCTGGCCTTGAACTCAGAGAACTGCCTGCCTCTGCCTCTGAGTGCTGGGGATTAAAGACGTGTGCCACCATGGTCCAGCTTGATAGGTTGATTTTTTTTTTTAAGTTGCTTTAGAGATGGTTTCAAAAATAACTTTTTGCACTAAAACCACTCAGCGTTCCAGATGAAGCTTCATTATTGAACTTACAAAAGCATATATTTGAAATGCAATTTTCAAATTCAAAGTACTGGTATTCTAGTTTATTAGCCTTTAAGCTACACAACTTGACTCCTTCGCCTAGAGACACCACACAGACAGCCAAGGAAACCAATGAGTATCTGACTGAGCCCAAACAGGACCTGGAGGATTCCAACAAGCAGGAGACTCATAAATACTGAGAAGTGGAAAATCCTGTGTCTGTCTTCTTCAGAGTTAGAATTGGGAACGCTCCAGTTATTGAGTATGTCACTGATGGTGGAGTTTTTAAAATCAGTAGGAGAAACACAAGAGTCTTCAAAGAACCACTGGAGATTGAAGGATTCAGGCTGGAAGTTACTGGGGGGAAAAGGAGAAGGGTTAAATGTGCCTTTTAACAAAAAGACCCAGTATGGTAAGACCCAGTGTACATTTTTAAAGATTGTATACAGGAACCAGAGCTACATCTGGTTTTCTGAGCACATAAGCATAGCCCCGACTTTAAAACCCCACTTAGCGCACGTTGTACCATTCTCCGTCGAACGCCTGATCTTAAAGTGAGCCACTCAAGTTTGGGATGCAAAGAAATATCAACTGTGTCGGGGATTTGTGATTTTTTTGTTTTGTTTTTCGAGACAGGGTTTCTCTGTAGCTTTGGTGCCTGTCCTGGAACTCGCTCTTGTAGACCAGGCTGGCCTTGAACTCACAGAGATCCACCCACCTCTGCCTCCCCAGTGCTGGGATTAAAGGTGTGCCACCACCGCGCGGCTCTGTGTTGGGTATTTGAACCTGTCCGTGCAGATTTTCTATTTGCAAAAGGTAGGAAAGCAATCTCTCTGTCTCTGTCTCTCTTACACATACACACACCAACACACAACACTCGGTTTTCACCTAGATCTGCTCTGAGGTCAGATGCATGGTTTTTATTCACAATATTTCAGATACATCTGATTCAAATGATAGATGGCCCTTTAACATAAAATGAGAAGTTTTTAGTCCTAACACATCTGTCTCAAGATGATTTTGTTTTGTTTTTTGTTTATCAGAATAAAATGGAGAAGATTCCCAACGACTGACTTTGGACCTGAGAAAATAACAGTATTTGCAACACATGGCCTATGAGACGGGATTTGCCTGGGACTATAGGATTGCCCTATTGTGTAGATCTCCCCAGCTAGACTGGAAAGAGCTAAATGCCACTGTCCTCAAAGCTTGGACTGTGACCCACTGTATTAGAGGCTGTTGTCATTCTTTGATGGTTAAATGTGTTCAGTAACTGTGGTTGGGAGCTGAAATTGTCCTTACTAGTAAAGGAATTTCTTTGAATTTTGTTTAGTTCACAATAACTCTCACAATAAATTTTGAGAGACTTTATTTTAAGTAGGTAATAGGCAAAAACAGTTATTTTGTAAAAGCAGAAAAGTTAAATCTGGTGGATTTCCCAAACTAAATGTCTAATTAAAGGTAGTTAATGAATTAGATTTGTCTCCCTGATTTTGCAAATTATGCCAAAATTCAGCCATAGAATTGTCTCAATGGACCATGTATATGTAACTTCCAATGTAATGTGTTGCTACATGACTAAAATATTTTTATGTCCGTCTATAAGTACATAGCATGACCACATGTATCTACTAGCTGCTGTTTCTTGTGTCTTACTCATTTTTTTTTTAAGTTTCAGAAGGAAAGGCCTGGGATGGTGCTTCCACGGATAAGCACTTGCTGTGAAAGCCCATGGAAACCCAGAAGACAGGGTGGCCAGCAGTAATTCCAGCCCTGGGGATGCAGAAACAAGGGAGTACCTGGAGCAGGCTGGCTTGAGACCCTGCCTTGGTGAATAAAGTGGAGAAAAATTGAGGACATCAAGCTCAGGCCTCTTTATGCGGTGGCATCCATGTGCACATCTGTCCACACACACACCAAGCGTGGCAAATGCATGAGCACCATACACTAAATATGAAAGCATCTGTGGTTTACAAATCTAGTGGTTAATTAGGGACTAGATGGATGGCTCAGGTGTCTTACAGCACATTCTGTCCTTCCAGAGGACACCAACCAGGGGCATCTTACAACTACCAACTCTGATTCTACAGGGATCCATCACTTGTGGGCCTCCACGGATACCTCATTTACAAACACGCACAATAATAATAATGATAAAAATAATAATAATAGTAGTAGTAGTTAGGGCCTGAGGAGGTGGTTCAGCAATTAAGAGGTCTGTTGCTCTTGTAGAGGACCTGGGTCTAGATCTCAGCACTCACATAGTGTTTCAAAACTATGTGAATGCTGAGAACTAATTCCAGTTCCAGGTACAGTGCCCTCTTATGGCCCCTGTGGGTACTGCACATGTGATGCTCTTGCATATAGGCAAAACAACTCATGCATAAAATTTAAATTTTTAAAAAGTGCAGACATGTAGAGAGTAAATGTTCCCCTCACACATGACTATTCCCAAGGATTTAAATTAAGTATATATTCCCAGAGCTATTAAGAGACATACCCATATAACCATGAATTTTTACAAAACAAGTATAAGCCACCTGAGCTCAACTAGACCATTTAGAAGGGACCATACCCGGAGCGTTTGGGTTGTGCAGCCCCTCCACTTCCTTGTGAGATGTTACCTATTTGTATTACTCTACCAAGTCCCTAGGAATGTTTGTCTGAGAAGTCGGGACGGAGAAAAGCCTAGCATCGTGCATCGTAGCTAGCTGCAGCTCTGTGAGGCAATGCGACAAAATGCTACTCACCTTAAGTTTCTCAACGAAAATTCACAAGAGACCGTACTGTTGTCTTGAGAGTTACAAATGAGGGGACCTTCCGCGAGAGCCTGGAGTGACACCAACATGCAGTACACAGCCCCGATGATTGTGATTACACTTAAGAGTGATGAGAGGAACATCTGGAAAACAAAGCACACGTCAGCATATGCCCTGCAGCTATTTCGGGTTGCTCAGAAGTATCGTGTAGCACTTACAGTCTCAAGCCAGTCTGTGCTCCTAGAGTCTTTATTTGTAGATGTATATGTGTGCATAGTGCTTATACATGTTTGAGTGGGTGTGTTCTGCACATGCCTGTGTGTTCATGTGTGTGTGTTGGGGGGTGGGAACGAGATTGATGTTGGGTGTCTTCCCTTATCACTTCATTCTCCATCTTATTTTTGAGACAGAGTCTCTCACTGAACCTGGAGCTCAACCATTTTGCTAGGCTAGCCAGCCAGCGAGATCCCACACCAACCTTTCTGCCCCTCTAACACTGGGGTTGCCACTGTACCCAGCCTTCAGGTGAGTCCTAGGGATCCAAACCCAGATCCTCAGGCTCATATGTCAGACACTACTGAGGGAGCCATCTCCCTAGCCCCGTGTGCTCCTGAGTCTTGAGGCTGCAGTTTGATTAGGTGTGGATTTATGAAAGGGAGGGGCAGAGATCAAAGTCTGCCGCTGAATTTTGGTTGCCAAGAGGTGATTGCACTTGTCAAGGTCAACAAAAAAAATCTCAACTTTTCTACCCTGGGCTTTTATATTCCCTCTGCTCACCAGAAGCTGACTCCTCCTTCCTCCTATAGCGTTCTAACCACATTGAGCCCTCTGCTGGGTCCTAGCCACCTAAATTTTGATTCCTGGGCTCTTGGCTCCCAATTCTTCCATCCATATTTGTTGACTGATGCTGTAAGTGGCCAGTGGCCACCATCCTTAACCTATCTGTCAGCAGCAGGGCGGAGAGCACAGCTACTCAGCTCTGCACAGCAAAGTGGGTATTTTGCCGTGGGGGCCTCTTCAAGGTGGGGTGAAATGCATCAGCATCCCTGGTTTCCACCCAGCATATGACTAGTATCCCTTCATTCTCCCAGTCCAGCTGTTCCAACAATGCCACATGACCCTTTGTGATACGGGTGGAGGGGCTAAGTCTGCCCACAGTTGAAAATACCATGGAGGGAATGTTTGTGCCTTTCGTGAATCTGGGTCACACAAACAGAGTGGAATTTGGTGTAAAAAAAAATGATGTTGAATGTGTTTCTAAAAAACTAATTTTTAGGGGCTGGAGAGATGGCTCAGAGGTTAAGAGCACCGGCTGCTCTTCCAGGGGTCCTGAGTTCAATTCCCAGCAACCACATGCTGGCTCACAACCATCTGTAATGAGATCTGGTGCCTCTTCTGGTGTGTATATGTTAACAGAACATTGTATGCATAACAAATAAATCTTTTTTTAAAAAACTAATTTTTATGTCTCACAAAGTTGTTAGTGAATACGATTATTTCAAAGTCAAAACTGAAGCAAGAGGAGACCTTCCTTCCCTGATGAGAAATGCTTAGCTCCTGAGCACCGTGTGCTTCAGACCCCCAAGGACCAGGCAGGTATGTGGAAGGACATAGGGCCATGCATGCGTTACCTCATGAAATCCTTGAGCAACCCTAGGAGATCTAGGAAGAGAAAACTAGAAAGGAGGAGATTGACAGCTTGTTAGGAAACCTGTCTAGGAAATTCTGGTGCCCAGGTCCTTGTCACCTAGCATCCTTAGCTGAAAGCACACAGTAATGGGAGTTAGGATCAACTGTAAAACCTGATTCTCCAATGCTACTGAGACTTGTGCAAGCTACCAGATTTACTCCTCGAGAAGTGCTGGTGTTATCTCTGACTGGCCACTATGAAGGAGCCTTGCTACACAGTTTCAGAGTGAGGAGTCTTCAAGTGATTCAGAAAAAAACCATCATCTTGAGAAAGAAAAGAGGAAGGAAGCAAAGAGCTGTTAAACAGGGGGAAGTAACAGGAACAGCTGGAAGAAAGTCCTGGTGCCCCCTGCCAAGAAGGGAGGAAAATTTCATGCCACCTTGGTCTCATCTAGATCCAGAAGGCACCAACTGTAACTTGATTGAACCCTTGACTGCCAGCAAGGGAAAGCATTGCTAAGGACATTAACATAAACAGGCGATCGCCGTTTAAGTGACCAGGACCATTGCTAACAGCATCAGCAAGGGTACAGAATGCCTTGTGCCCCCACTCCCAGCAGCCCTTGCAGATCCTCAGCTTTGAATGGGCTGTGGTTTGGCTGAAGCTTGACTGAACTGGAAATAACTCAGATTAGTGTGAACGAAACGACCTCGTATCTTAAAGCCAGAGCCTGCATGAAAGGTGCCTCCGGCGAGGGATGGAGAGATGGCTCAGTGGGATTCTCTTCAGAAGGCCCTAGCTCAATTCCCAGCATCCGCTATCTCGCATCCTGTAACTCCAGCTCCAGGGGATCTAACACACTCTTCTGACCACCTTGGGCAGGGCCCTCACGGCGCATGTTCACAGAGACATAATTGAAGAACAACAAATAGCTTGTCTCTTCCAACCTGCTTGCGTCCTTGAAAGAGACAGAACTTAACCGATCGTTTAAAGGATGATGGTTTTTAATGAAAGAGTAGGTGCAAAAAAATGTTAATAGAAATTTGATTTGAGAACAAGTCATGTGCTGATTACTTTTCGAGTTCAAAGAATCAGAAGTAAATCAGGACGTCTTGAGAATTTGTGAGGTCAAGTCAATCTGCACTAAGAAATGGTAGTTTAGGAACAAAAGTGACAGGCAGTAGAAACCAAAACCTAACACTGAATACTTGCAAAATAGCAGGAACAAAGACTGAAAAATACCATAGTTAAAGTGATTATTGTAATCCTAGGTAAACAGAGAATGCCAGGAGTAGGCTCTTGAGAGAAAGAGAGAGAGAGAGAGAGAGAGAGAGAGAGACTACCTTTTTTTAAGTAGGAACTGGAGAGATGACTCAGTAATTAAAAGTAATTGCTTTTCTTTCAGAGGACCCAGATTCAATCCCCAGCACCTATGTATCAGCTCAACCCTCTGTAATTGTACTGCAGTTCTAGGGGATCCAACACTTCTTCTGGCCTCCACAGGCATGGGCATAAGTGCAGGCAAAACACATACATAAAATAATTTTTAAAAACATTAAAGCACAACCTATGTTGTCTGGGACATTATCCACTTTAGGACAGTGGCTCTTCTCTACCCTACGCTGCAATCACCCGGTGCTTCTGAAGACTGACACATACAAAATTTTGGGATCCACTCGGGTGCTTGCAAGTTTGAAATCTCCCTAGATCTGTGTGTGTTCTCATCTGAATGGGAACCATGGATTTAAAACCTGTCTGCTGAGCTTAGCCCCATGCAATGGGTGTGGGTGCTTGTCATTGGTCTGCCCCTGCCTTGAAGAATTAGACCCCAGTGTCCTGTTCATGGTATAAATAGTGTAAGGGCTGAAATTGGTGGTCTGGTGGGTTTAGATTAGAAAAATATTCACTGTGCTACCCTGGTGAATTATTTCCTTTTTTCCTTTTTTCTGACCATCAGTGTCTTGGTCAACAACAAGATCTCAGAGGCATGATGGCACACACCTTTAATCTTAGCAATCAGGAGACAGAGGGAGGTGCATCTCTGCAACCTGGTCTACATAGTGAGTTCCAGGACAACCAGGACTGTATAGAATTTGTCTTAAAAAATATTCTTCATCAATTAATTATTAATTAAAATAAACTAAGATCTGACCATTTGCCCATGTTAGGGTTTTGAGGGATTAAATATGGTAGGTATTAAATGTTTGAAAAATAATTGATGTCTCCTTTAAGAACAAATAATCTGAAGTAAGAGCGATTAACCTAGCAAATGAACCTTTCCATATGCAGTAAAAACCTGAGGGTGCATTTGCCCTGAGTAGTTTATACACTACTCAAACAAGCGTGTTAGTATTATGAAATTGATTGCAGTTCTGGATGTGACAGAAATCCTCATTTGAAAAACTTCGAATTCTCCAGGTGAACTGAAGGTTGAAGAAAGGACCAAAGGCCTGTTCCAAAGTTAGATGTCGTTGTTGTTGTTGTTTGTTTGTTTGTTTGGGGGGGGTCTCTGTGTAACAGCTCTGGCTGCCCTGGAACTAGCTCTGAAGACCAGGCTGGCCTCGAACTCACAGAGATCCACCTGCCTCTGCCTCCCAAATGCTGGGATTAAAAGCCTGTGCCACCACTGCCTGGTTCAAAGTTAAATCTCTAGGGGAAAAGAAAAACTGTCTTCTCATTCTTTACATGACTATTTAACAGACCCCAACAACATTTGTCCAAGACTGAGGCCCAGGAGATGCTGATGGCTCGGATGCTGTCGGCTGTTAATGTACTTTCTCTTCCAAGCCCACCACCCTTTACTCACCCCTGTCTTGTTATTGCAGCATGCTCTTTTTCTGGATGCCAACGACATTGTTGTTGCTGGGATGGCCTGGAAAGAACATTACAAGAAAGATGAGCGCTATTGCTTCTTACCTGATGAAAACCCTATCATCAGCACCTTCCATGGACTGCCCCTTGGGGGAATTCAGGGCTCAAGAGAACAAAAGAGAAAATCTGGCAAGATCCTTGTGTTGTGAACCTTATCAACCTTATCATCGGTCGGTAAAGATTGAAAGGGTGAGAGCTGAGATAGTAGCTATGGAACTTTCTGACTCCCGTTTACTCAGAGGCAGCTAGAGTTTCCTGGATTTTAATTAGAGTGGAATGGCTTATTGATGCATGAGTCTCAGAGGGACTCTTAAGGAATTGGTTCTATCACCCCAATCTTACCTTGTCATCCTCTCTCTCCTACTCCACTTTTCTTTCTCTCCCCTGTCATCTCTTCCCTCCCTCTCCTCCTTGAGTTACTATAACTTGCAGCCATATCTAATTTCCCATAAATTAAACAAGTCAATTGGGGAAGAAAGAAATTGACATTTTGTTTGCCTGGCGTTTGGCAGGGACCAATTCACTGTCGCTCCCACGAGCCTCACTTTCTACTCCCCTAGCCTCCAGCATCTTGCTAGTCTCCTCCAGCTTATGTGTGAGAGTGACAGTTGGTCCCACATGCTCTTTTCTGTGCCTGTATCCTTAGTATGTGCTGATTTTTGCTTTACACTGATGTTTAGAAGTCTTTGGGTTTTTTGTTTGTTTCTTTGTTTGAGACAAGATCTTGCTATGTAGTCCTGGCTGGCCTGGAACTCACTGTGTAGACCAGGCTGGCCTCGTACTCCCTGCCAAGCGCCAAGGAGGACTGTAAACTGTATCACATTCTTAAGAGTTAGTTTTCAATTTTTTTTAAAAAAAATGAGGCATCAGCTATAACTGGAAGCTCTTGACTAGGAGTTTTGCATCGTCAGGGACAGAATGTTGGTTGCTTCCTTTCACTTGTGAATTTTTAGCTCTGGCTGGATTGGTTCCCCTACCATTCTGCTTTGCTAGCATGGCCAGGCTCTGTAACTACATACCAGACGTTATTAGAACTGGACGTGTTTTGGTTTGTGTCACCCCCATAACAGTCCGCTGATGTAGCGCTAATGTTCGTCCTATCTCCCTCCCTGATTTTGCCACTGTCAAAACAGGTGGAGCAAGTCTGAGGAGCTTGCCTAAGAAAGTTGGAGAGTTTAGAGCCAAAGCTAGACTCTTGACCACTGCCCCCACATCAGTGGATCCTTAAAATTCATAAAGCCACTCATTCTTGTCCCCAGAACCCCACCACCCTTGCTCATGGCACGCTCCTTCTAACGGTTCCTTCCCCCATTTTCTTCCAAAGCCACGTCCACCTCTGTATTTTCTAGAACAGATTTATGCCTCTCACAAGGCAGCTTTCCCAACACATGTCACCCCGTCTTATCCTGTGCTGACTCCATGCCACTTTGTGTTGTTACCCAAGCTTGGCTTACACGTTGAATACTGATGCCTTTCCAATTCAGAAGTCACGCATACCTATGGCTCCCCAACCACCCTGTGCACAGCTGAAAGCCCAGAAGAAAAGGAAGAAGAGATCTTTGTCAGCATTATACGTTATGCTTTTTTTGGTTGTTCCAGAAGACACTGCTTTCTGATCTTACATAACAAATCACATAGAACAGGAACTGGTGAACTTGCACTCCCCTCCCCTGTCACTTCATTTTATAAATAAAGGTTTATTGGAACCCTATTTATTTGCATATTATCTATGGACTTGGATAAAAACAAAAGGGATACGTAGTTGGTAATTCCTAAGCATATTTAAATCATGAGTTTTTGTGAAATTCAATCTTGCTTCTCCTGTTTGTATTAGTAGTTACTATTCATTTTCTTGGCAGAAACCCATGCTTTCTACCAATGGTACAGTTTCATCAAGGAGGTGCACAAGAGCCATAGACAGTTAGGAAACTGCGACAGAAGTTAAGCATTGAGGAATCCTCTAGGCTCTTGAACATGAGCGCAACATGCAAAGGCAAAGCCACAGCTCAGCATGAACATAGAATCTCTGTTTTGTAAAGGCAAATCTCATCTGTTTGACTTGCAGTCATTTGCTCTCCACTAAGATTTTAATAACTGACTGACAAATTACCCTGATGTAATGAGTAAAGTCAATAAAAAGAATGATTAAGGCCCAGCTTATAATTAACTTTATATAAAGTAAAAGGGCTTTTCCGTTTATATTTTTCAAGGAGCATTTTAAAATGTTTTTAATGCTTGATCACATAACATTTATATTGACATCCCCTCCCTTAATAGATAATGTTAAGGATAATTAACTACGTGATGCTTTACTTGATTATGGTTTCAAAAGATAAAAAGGTTCACCTCTGATTTGGGTTGGTTCTAAAACCATAAATGACTTCATAAATTAATCAGTAATGAGCCCCAGAGTTTATATCATATGTAATTTCCTGTAAAATCCCCCGCTTCTGAAGTGATCCTAATTTGAAATGTAGCAATGTCCAAAGGATTTAAGGACTATGACTATATGCTCAGCACACTTAGTCGATTTTTTTTTTTTTACAAACTTTCCAGCAGAAGTCAGAATCTTGAGAGACGTCACAAAGCACATAACTCCTGCTACAAAGATATGCTTCCTCCTCCTGTGTGCAGCCCAGGATCATGGAAATATGCTTGCCTTCCGGGCGCTGCTGTCCCCCACCTCTTTGCTTGTGGGCTAACTTCCCACCTGAGGGTCTCCCTATGGGGAGCATCAGATGTTTCCATGCATTCGATACTTTAATGATCTCTGGTGAATATTTATTAGGGGAAGCAAGGTCTACTCAGCTGTGGTCCAAGGAGTCCAGGTTTTTGGGAAGCATTTCGCAGGTGTGTATCCTTTTCTGTGGTTCAGCTTCCTAGTCCTCTTACTTTATGGGTTTTTACCTTTGACTTCTGTGGGCCTGAAACAGGGACTGAGGCTGATGGTGTTTAACTGGCTTTGGCATTAGATAAATCTAGAACTGAGCTTCACACCCATTGTGTGACCTTGTGAATGGTCTCAGCCTTCTGTTCCCTGGTCTGTAAAGGAGAAGAGATAGCTGCAGCCCAGATGGCCGTGGGGCTGAAACTAGACAGCATGGTACCTTGTGCTCTTTCATACTTGTAGCAAATCTTTAAAATATCCTCTCCTGTGTTTGAGCAAAACCAGCTCATATCAGGAGATAGCTAGGTTTCCCCACACAGGTTAGCTCAGCTGGGACACAGCTGGGAGCTTTGCAGCCGTGGCGCCGATGCTCTTGGCTGCCTTCTGATTCTGTTTACACCAGGTGCAGAGGAGGCCAGCCCTGCTCAACTATGAGGGAGCCTTTCTAGAAGACCGGATGCAGGTCTGATGCTTTGCCGTTGCTTCACGCTGTTCAGCCTGGAAGAGACCTGGCACAGCAGTTTGAAGAGGTAGCCCAGATTTTGCAAAAATGCTTTTCCTGTGGCTGTGTCTACCTGAAACAACGGCTAGATCACTCCTGTTGGCAAAGGAGAAGAAGCCACCAATCTGTGGGGAAGGCTTTCGAACGTCTTTGCAATGCCAGATCGGTTCAAAGGGCACAGGGTTATATATAAAGTTTGATATACTGTGGCCTTAGAGGTTTTGTTGCGTAGGATTTTTGTTTTGTTTTGGTTGGTGGGTTGTTTTGGATGTTTTGTTGGGTTGGCTGGTGGGGTTTTTTGAGACCCAGTGTCATATAGACCAAGTGACTTCAGACTTTGAATCCTCTGACCTCAGCCTCCTTGGTGTAGAGCTTCACGTGTGTGGCACGGCACTCAGCTCTAAGAATGTCTTTATGTGAGGTTAAGGAGAAGCCCAGTAGCAAGAAACTGATCTTCACTAAGAATTAGTGACCCCCTGGTGGGAGAGATGGCTCAGGCATTAAGAGCACTTACTGCTCTTAGGACGGACACAAGCTTGGATCCCAGCACCCACATCAGAAGGCTCACCACTGCCTGCAGCTGTCTGCAAAAGACATATATAAATAGATTGATTCAAAGCCGGGCATGTTTGTGCACGCATAAGCACCACAAGATCCTGGGGTGTGCATAGAGAAGGAGAAAGAAAAAGTGAAGTGGGGAAGGCGTAAGACACTTCCTCCAACAATTCGTGATCCAAGTAGAGAACTCCTCTTTTGTGTTCTGAGTTTCTTCAAAAGTTATTTCAATGTTTTATTATTTGCAAAACCCTAGTAATATCAACGGTTACAGTGCTCTTGCGTTCTCTCTCTCTCTCTCTCTCCTCTCTCTCAAGCTCATTTCTCTACCACTAACTAGACCCACTGATGCACCATACAAGTGATAGGAGAAATGAAAGCAAGCTCCTAGGTGCTGAATTGTCAATTTCAGCATCCCTGATCCCAACACACAGATACCAAAGCCCTGGGATAAGCTGGCCAGAATCCCTAGGTGAAAATGTAAAGGAGACTCAGCACTGCTTTGCTGGTTCCCTCCTGAGAACACTCACAGGTCCTTGCTGTACCACTCTGCACCAGATCTCAACAGAGAAGCTCCATTCACCACCATCAACCTCTAAAGCTTTCTATGGCATTCTGGGATCTATGTAATAGCCAATGCAAAAAGTCTGTGCGCTCAAAGGCTGTCTTAGTTGCTTTTCCACGGTTGTGGTAAAAAAAAAAAACAAAACACCATGACCATGGCCAAGAAACTTCTAAAAGAGGCCCAGGATTTTGATCTTTGTGCCTTAGGCCGACTCCCTTGAGAAGCAGGCTAAACCTCCCTGTGCTGCCTCCACGACTGCCCATGTGTAGGAGTGCTTCTCATTCCCACTGAGCAACTTCACCCTGCTGCTGTGTTCCCTATAAAAATGCTCAGAAATCAGAATGGGGCAAAGGAAAAGATGAGGCAATGGATTAAAAAGATGACCCACAAAGCTGGGGGTGTAACTCAGTGGCTCAGAATGTGTACTTCCCTGAGTCCCATCCCCAGTACCACATAAAAGAAAGAAAAATATCGAAAAGAAAAAACTCCATACTATTAAATAAGAAAATTCAGAAGTGTCATCCTACCTGTGAAGAGATGCGGTAGGTAATGACCTCACCACCTTCCATCAACCTCTTTTTGCTTTTGCCTTAAGGTCCCTAGGATGGACCACGGTTTTCTTTATGTAAATTGTCATTCTTCACAATATAAAGTATAAATCAATGATAACCTATTTTCCTAACTGTATCCTATGAAGACATAGTTGGCTGCAAGGTTGAAAGTCACACGTAAAAGACATCGGTAAAAACCAGTTTACCTCTTTCCGAGTCAAGTCAAGTAGCTATTACTCACCATCACGCCTGCTCCTATAATTCCCGGGAACCACCACTCATAGCAAGAGATGGGGTTTGGGGACGCCGAGTCGCCCTCCACTAAGCTCATACCCAGAGGTATACAATTAATAACCACTCCTAGAATGACCAGAATCAGCAGGCTGAAGCCATTGCAGGATGTCCACCCCTCGCAGCACGTCATGGTTGTCCTGGTGCTGTTAAAAACGTCCTCCAACTGCTTGGGCTCGCGTAGCTGCCTGGCCTTTTATCCCAATGTTCTGGTTAAAGTTTAGCACTTATGAAAAATGAGTTTCAAAAAACAGTTCAGAGTCCAGTCCGCCAGGACTTTATGAGGATTATGACGGGAACTAATAACCATTTTATAGTATCATAGGATGAAGGAAAACAGGCAGAAAAAAAATCTGTGGTTGCTAAGTGGTGAATTTACACATGAATATAGGTGAGTCAAAACTGACAAAAATGAACTTGTTTGGCATAAGTCCTCTAAAATATTCCTCCTGAAATGCCTTATAAGATGTCAAAAGACAAGTATATCCAATTAGAATAAACTACATTTCATGTGTTGAGATAATTGTGTATGAAGTATTCTTACTTTTGGAGTTATTCAGAAAGAATATGGAGATGTATAAGATTAGGAAAAAATTTCTCCTCTACAAATATTCCTGATTATTCTAAACATTAGTATTCCGTTTTGCACTGTTTGCCAACATACAGCATTTTTGATGCTGTATAAAGTAGATAATCTGTACACAACCTACCTATGACATCTGGGCAGTTTGGCTGATGTCCTTAGAAGGAAGTGACCAAATATGGAAACCATGACAAAAGTAATGGGTGAGAGTGGAGCAGAGATGATGGTGTCTGGCTTTATTCAAACTATTAGCCGTGTACCGCAATTTCTTTTTCTAGACTGTGGCTCCATGCTCTCTTCTACCAGCTTGTGAGCCCGTCATGGAAAGACTCAATCAGTTGGGAGAAGCTTCAGAGGCAAAAGTGCTTGTTCATCCTGAGTAGCTGCCATAGTCCCATGGAGGCTGCACGGATGGTGGTCCCCAAGGGGCCCAGATGAGCAGCAGCATCACCAGGATCTAGGCTCCCACATCTACTGAGGCCATGTTTTAAGATGCAGTGATGGCCTCTGTTCTCATGATTACCGAAACTGGCCTGCTCTGTTTCTGAAAGATGAGTCATTAGGCAGCACCTGTGTACGAGAGGGTAGTAAAATTCAAATGAGTACATCCAGAAGAAACACGCAAACGTCAGCCAGATCTATCTATAAAACCCTCCTTCTATTCCCAGAAGGCAGATTTCACAGATACTATTGGAGGTGGTGATGGACTACAGTGGTGGAGGCCACTGGATTTACGGCGAGCAGGGGGAAGAGAAAAAGTGTGGTTGAAGAGGAGGTGGTCCACTCGGTGGCTTTCTGCATCTTGGTTTCTACCTTTCGAAGAACACTTATAGACTTGTCCTACTGTCCCATAATAAATCACCCTTTCCTACATTTTAGTGAGTTTCTATTTTTCTGCAACCAAAAGAGCCAAAACCAAAAGCTACTAAAGCCAGTTTTTGGTAAGTACCCCGTTTGGCACATGGCGTAACAAAACCAGCAGGAATCTAGACATTCAGAAGGAAGTAGTTTATTCAAACAGGCTAGAAAACAGTGTTCCATCAGGTTCTGAAAATGGCTAAAATTTGACCAGAAAGTGATGAGAAAAGTGTTCTTACAACCATGTCAGTCGCACGCACGCACGCACGTACACACACACACACACACACACACACACACACACACAAGTTGAAATTCTTCTGGCTGTGTTAAGTGAAAAGAGATGCTGTTGCGAGATTCTGCCTGCAAAAATTGCTTTAAATGGCCAAGAGGAAAGGTCGGCGGCTTTGCGCGTCTGCAGGAAGCCTTCCCAGGACATGGCATCTCAACTATCAAAAGGGAGCTGCTACCTCTGCTGCCTTGGGAAAGGCAGAGAAATGGAATGGTCAAGTTCAAAACACTCCGGTTTAGGTGCAGGTTGGGAGACCACTGCATCCCACCACACGCTCCAGGCCGGTGACTGAACCCTGGAACACTGACCTAACTACTCTCATTTCAACTGCATCTTGAGGACTATGAACCTGCCACTGGAACCATGAAACACAGACGATTCCATGTCCATCATGTTCCTTTTCAACAGCAATAGACAGGAGCAAGAAGGCGGCCTTTGTTTTGTATCTCTCAAAGGTCCACCTAGGCATTGCATATCCAGACTCCAGATGCAGAAGACCCTGGGGGAAAGTAACATCTTTGTTGTACAGGAAGGACAACTAAAAGACACAGAGATGGATAAGAAGCAAGACAGTTCACCATCATCACCATAGCTATCTCATCTAGGCTGTAACATCAGATCCTTTGAAAACAATCTGAACCAAACTTATGCTTGTGAGTCTAGAATGACATGTAATCTTTTTAAAACAAGTCAGGACTCTCCAGCTCCTACTATCTTTTCTATCCTGTCTCTGAAGCTCCACTCTGTGTAAAGGGGTCACATGATGTCAAGCCAGGTCTTTACCAGGATTATTGACATCAACCAGGAAACCTTCTATTGACTCACTATATGTCATTGTGTCTATTTGTTTGCATTGCCCTATTATAGTCAGTGTCAAACTTTGTCTATCTTTTTGTTGTTGTTGTTATTTTTGAGATAGGGTTTTTCTGTGTGTAGCCTTGGCTGTTTTAAACCTACCTCTATAGACCAGGCTGACCTCAAACTCACAGAGATCCATCTGCTTCTGCCTCCCAAGGTTCTGGAATTAAAGGTGTGTGGCACCACTGCCCAGCTAACCTTTGTCTGTTTTATAACCTTCCTGGAGTTTGCAACCTGTGTTCCCAAAGCATCAGTTCCAACAGTCAGCAAGAAAATCAAACCAAAGACAGTGAAACACAATATTTTTCTATTGTTTTATTGATAAATTATATTGGGGAAGACAGGAACATTTTAAAGTTAAAACACATGCAATATACAATCAATATTAGAAGATTTATAAGTACAGGTGTTCCATCAAAGGCAAACATTTTAAAATAATAGAATACATTCTTTCTTTTTTCTATTATTATTATTATTATTATTTTGGTTTTTAAGACAGGGTTTCTTTGTGTAACCATCCTGGATGTCCTGGAAGTCACTTTGTAGACCAGGCTGGCCTTGAATTCAGAAATCCATCGGCCTTTGCCTCACGAGTGCTGAGATTAAAGGCGTGTGTGTATCACCACCTCCCGGCTTAGGATACATTCTTTCATTCAGTTGAGATCATCAATGTGAATTTTCTGGACCTTCATGAACTTTGTCCTACTTTCATTACAATGTAGATTATAATTGGTGGTGGAGTTTTAAAATATGAACACATTATAATGCTCCCAGACTTCAAGCTATATATGTGATAGGAGTATCAGGTATAGACAGAAAATAAATCTTCAAAGGGTAAAGGTAGAAGGGCTATGAGTCAGTTTTAAGAACTCAATAGATGTATCTGCTATTAAAGTTGAAGAGGTCTTTAGAGATTCTGAGTTCAACTTTATTATTTTATAGATACAAATGAACATAATTCAGAGATGCTGACTTAATTATCCATGATTTGGTGTCTTCAGCAGAGCACAGACTTATTTCAGTCTTCTTTCTAATAAGGTATATATCTATTAAGACTCGCAGCTTGATCTGTAGGTGAAATGGAAATGATTACAGCATACTGTCTAATGCATGCATGCATGTATGTATATATGTATGTAATATATAAGTATATGAGCCTGAATCCTACCATCAGCTCCCCAGAGGCCAGCAGCTGTCCTAGCAACAGCACTGCTTCTTGCAGCTGCACTTCTGCTGGCAACAGCCACACTTCTGCTGGCAACAGCCCTTCCCACAGCCACCGCCACAGGAGCGGCAGCAGGTGCGGCGGTAGCAGCAGACTACAGGGCGGCAGCAGCCACAGCAACCACAGCAGCCACAGCAGCCACCACAGCAGCCAACCCGGTAGCACCTGCAGGTGGTGCAGCTGTTGCAGCCACCGCAGCCGCCACAGCTGCCACAGCCTCCACAGCCGCCACAGCTTCCACAGCCGCCACAGCCTCCACAGCTGCCACAGCCTCCACAGCCGCCACAGCCTCCACAGCCGCCACAGCTACCACAGCCGCCACAGCCGCCACAGCCTCCACAGCCGCCACAGCCACCACAACCACAGCAACCCATGGTGTCAGTAGAGAAGACTCAGGTGCAGTGAGGAGAGAGACTCAGGAGAGGAGAAGGAGATGTGATGCCTTCTCTTGCTGGGGGCGGGGCTTATATACCTCTTTGGGCAAGCATAACCCAAGCACATGACTTCTATTGTTTTTCTCAGCTTCCTCGAGCAAATTCTTCAGCACTCGAGGTTTACTTCCTTCTTAGGGACTTTTAACCTCACAAACAGCTTATTTTTAGCTATAAATGTTTCTGTTTTGAAAACATTTACAGTTGGGCTCTGGAAGAGTTTGTTTACATACTATTGTCTGCCCAACCAATGAGAGTCCCACTCTGAAGTTATTTTTTGAACCTAGCGCGACTAGAATAGAGAGACCAGCCCTTCCCCATGTTCTTAGCATGTCATCAGTGATTCCTGCAGAGATGATGTCAAGAAACACTTCTCGAGGACCTGCCAACCAGAGGCTACAAGGCATTTCCAGAATCTACATGCAACTGACTCGCCTGTGCAGTAGCTGGGTTTGATCCCAGCAGAGCAAAGAATAAAGAGGCAAGGGCGTTTGTTTAAGAGCGGTAATGAAAGTCAGCTCAAAAGTTAGCTGGAAGCAGACCTCCTCCAGAATGCCACCATCACCTGGAGCTGCTGCTGCACTGTGACATGTGACATCTAATTGTACAAATGAGGCACATATCTAGCCCATGGTCCTGTGCTGCCTGACCATGTAAGCCGGTCTTCCCCTTTGGTGTGGTGCCTTTCTATGAAATTATAAATGGAGCAGTGAAAATAGTAAGAAAACAAAACAGTATTAGAAGACCTTTGAAATACAACCAAGAATGAGGTACAGGTAAATCTCCCCTGTAAGGTTAGCCCCACCCCTGCAGAAACCTGTATTGCAGCCGCAGTACCCCTGCAAGCAGGCCATTTCAAGGCCCAGTGCTAAGCCCTGTCTTAGAGACATTTGTCCCCAGGCCTATGACAGAGGCCTCCACATGCTATGACTCTGTAATAACCAAAGGCATTCTTCATGCATCCAGGACCACCCTCAATACCACGGTGCCCTTGCCGTGGGTATTGACTGAGCTTCAGAATCTCACTTATCACAGTCCATCAAACAGTAAGTCAAATTAGAAAGAAAAACTGTGAAGGCAAGGGTGGAGAGATGGTCGGTGAATGAGACCACTTCTGTACAAACAGAAGGACCTGGGTTTGGATCCCAACACACACATAAAAAGTCAGGCATGGCTGTAGTAATGAGGGGCTCGGGCTGCGTTCCCGGCGCAGGGCCCCTTGTGCCACCCGGCTCCCGGTGTGTACCCAAAATAATTACACGGAAACCGTATTCATTGAAATACTGCCTGGCCCATTAGCTCTAGCCTCTTATTGGCTAACTCTCACATATTTGTTTAACCCATTTCTAATAATCTGTGCGTCACCACGAGTCGTGGCTTACCGGGAAAGATTTAGCGTGTGTGACCTGGGAGCTTTATGGCGGGCGGCTCTCTCTAACTCTGTCCCCTCCCCAGTATCCTGTTCTCTTTCCCTGTCTATCTAAGTCCTGCCCTATCAAAAGGCCAAGGCGGTTTCTTTATTAACCAATAAAATCAACCCAAATACAAAAGGACCCTCCTACACCATATGGCTGAAGAGTGTGCATACGTGGGGACCAGAGACAGGAGGCTAACTGGGGCTTCCTAGCTACCACCCCAACTCCAGGTTCAGTGAGAAACCCCGCTCAAAGATGTAACGTGGAGTGTTAGAACAGCAGCAATACACTTGATGTCCTCCTCTGGCCTCTGTATCCTGACAGGTAAAAGCACCTCCTCATGTATATGCACATATACCACACATACCACACACACGTGCACACTCAAAGACACACATATACCACACACACACACACACACACACACACACACACACAAATCCGTGAGAACATGAAGGCTTCTCTACCTCCAAGGATCAAGGCTCAGCCTTTTCCGTTTGCCATGCAGCTCACACAGCTGAGGGCCAGGAGGTGCTTTCGCTCCATAGTCTCAAACCAGAGATGCCTCTCTCTAGACAGCACAATGTTTGTGACCAACTATTTCTGGGTGGGGAAGGCTGTGACAGAGATCTTTAAGGGCAAGGAGGACAAGAGAGACTGTCAAGTCGTTCTGAAAGCAGGAGTAGTAAATGCTCATCTCTGGGAGCAGTGGCCAGCGTGCATTTGCCTACTGGTGTCAAGATTCCCTTTGTGGTTCTGGACTGTAGTTCTGGGAGACCAAAGCTGCCTCGTATTAGAGCTGAGCAGCGCTTTGAACATTAAACAATTTGCATTTTGCTTAGATTTGTTCACATTTAAGTCTAATATGACTGTAGAAAATACATCATTGATTCTTTAGCAGTAAACGGACTTGTGAATATTTTTGCCTTTATAACATTTGTGGCTGGGCACTGGTGATGCACACCTTTAATCCCAACACCTGAAAGGCAGAGGTAGGTGGGTCTCTGTCAGTTCGAGGCCGGCCTGGTCTACAGAGTGAGTTCCAGTATAGCCAGGGCTACACAGAGAAACCCTATCTCAAAAAACCAAACCAAACAAAGAAACATTTTTGAAAATATATGTGTATTTTTAAATAATGAGTAAGTATTATGGACTCACTAAGTAATTTTATTTAGACACTGAGCGTTCAGGGGTTGGGGACACAGCTGGGTGGGTAAAGTGCTTGTCACACAGGCACAAGGACCTGAGTTGGGATCCCTAATACTCACACCAAAAACTCCATGTGGCTGTTCCTGCCTGTAATCCCAGACCTGGGGAGGCAGGCAAGCTAGCCTCAACAGTGAGCAACATGAGAGACCCTGTGTCAAATATCAATGGGAGGAAGATATTCTAGCCTTCACACATGTCCACATGGGCAGGTGAGCCTGTACACATATGTACACACACACCCCATACATACATGTATACCAAAAAACTAGATGCTCATTAATAATAATTTGAATCATTTTTTAAACTTTGTACATAATATTGAAGACTTTTTTGAGAAACTTAACTTTTTCTATTTGTTTCTTTTTCTTTGTAAAGAGGGGTCTCATAATGCACTCAGATCAGCCACGAACTCCTGAGCTCAAGCAATTCTCTTTTCTCAGTTCTTTGAATAGCTGGGAATATATATAGATGCACACTTCCATACCAAGCTTAAAGATGATGCACACTTTGAAGCATGTGACAAATACCTTCCTTTGTCCTCTTGATGAAAATACTTGAAAACTTTATATAATTTAATATCAATTCAATTTTATTTTAATTTAATTTATTTTTATTTTAAGTCATTTTCAACACACTACAAATAAATCTTTAAATCCCAGTTTTATTGATATTTAATAATTTTGCTGAAATGGCAGTAAGGAAAACATTCTGGAACAAATACATAATATTCATCTAATTATGTATATTTTTTAAGGCAAGATATCACAATGTAGTCAAGGATGGCCTGGAACCTCCCATCTGCATGCCTCACCCTCCTGAGAACAGGGAATTCAGGAACGCCCCACCACACCCAGCCAAAACTGAGTATAACTATTATCCTAATTTCTTATCCCCATATCCTAAGCCATTAACTGATCACTTAGCCAAAATACAATGGTGTTTAAGTTCAGTTGTCTTTGTTATTTTGCCAAAACATACAGCAGATTTGCATATTGCTTTATGTCTTTTTTTTCTTTTGTTTGTTTGCTTATTTGTTTTGTTTTGTTTTTTTGAGACAGGGTTTCTCTGTGTAGCCCTGGATGTCCTGGAACTAGTTCTTGTAGACCAGGCTGGCCTCAAACTCACAGAGATCCACCTGCCCCTGCCTCCCAAGTGCTGGGATTAAAGACGTGTACCACCACCGCCCAGCTGCATATTGCTTTCATCTGTTGCTTTGAGAGTATGTTTGATAAGGTCAAAGGATGGAGCACCTTTTATTGAAGTCTGTTAGCAAGATACATCACTCTAAAATACTTGACACCAATCTGTAGGTTTTCAATTTACTGATACTCTACTTCTTCCCATGATCAAGCTAGGCCTGTGTGCACACAAATGTACTGAGCATTTGGGCTAAGGGATAGAATGTCCTCAAGGACTCAGAGAACAGGCCGTGCTCAGGACACATGATGCTAATAGAATTGAAGAATAGGGAACAGGGAGGAACTCTGGGGGAAAAAAAATGAAACTTGTCAGAGGGATACCTAAAAGCCACTCTCAGAGACATTTGTGAGTATCCCAGACTTAAGTATGGGAAGAGGACACCCCAACACTCCATGGAACAAATGAGTTGTTCTTCCCATAAGGGCCATGAGCTACCACACTTATAAGTGTGTCTTCTAGGAGGGCAACCCCAAGATGCCCTTGCTCTTCTGCCAAGGCATGGGAGGTGTGGTCTGGATAGGTCCAACTCAAATCTTACCTTCATAGAACTTGCCCCGGTCTTAGAAAAAGAGGCCTGGATATTGCTCTTCCCTGAGAAATCCAAGGCAAAAACAGACTAAGGGAGAAGAGAATGCATTCTTTAAAATGAATATATAGTCCATTTTTCTTCTTGTTCCTAGGATGCTATAGATAGAATACCATTTGGGGAGGTGTTATTGAATGTGACATTGAGAGGGCTGTCATGATGTATTTAAAAACTACAGCGTGGCACATACAAGGCCCTTCACACATTCAGCTTATGTGAATCCTTTTTGCTTCATACGTCTTTCTCACAAATAGTTCCTTGAGGAACTGGGAGTGTGGACTCAGTGGCCGGAGCACTTGCCTAGCGTGCACGGGGCCTTGGGTTCAATCCACAGCAACAAACAGTCCTTGAGTCCGTGGCTCAGCCCCATGATCCTATGTCCCATTCCACATCTCCTTTTCTATGGACACTGCTTATAGAAAACAAATGCTGCTCCTTTTAATTTATTAGATTTCAGTCCACATTCAGCACAAACCTTGCCATTCATCATTTCTCTTCTTCTAAACAGGCTCACCTTTAGATGTTTTCTAAAGGAAGGAGAATAGAAAAATACTGCATATCTTTCTACCTTTTTATATCCCGGGAAGCAAAAATGTAACTCTGGATTAGAGTGAAGGGGAAAGGAGAGGGATGACGGGGCCATTTGGCCTCCTGGGGCGGAGCAGGATGGAAACTTGGAGGTAGGTTTAGCAGTTTTAAGAGCCACTTCTTATACATCTACGGTAAACAGTTATGAGTAAAGTAACAGTCCTGATCATCGCTCAACAGAATGTCTTCCATGCAATTTCTAATCTGTTGAGGTGGAGGGTTTGCTTCTAGGAAGCTCTGTCCATGTGGAATCGTGCCTGACAGTAGCCACAATCCTGGCCAGAACTGTGAACATTTCTATGTTATTGGAGAATTAAAGCATGGCCTGGAGGTTAATTTACTTCACCCAGTGGACGCTTATTGAACACCTACTGTGTGGTAGACATTTGATATCAGTGAGCAAATTCTCTACCCGAAGCTTTCATATCTCATCACCAGTGGATGTTGCATATAGGAAACAAACACTGCTCGTTTTAATTTATGATACATCAGTCTGTGGAAAGCATGGCTGTCCCTGACGAGACAGAAATTAAATGTTGAAATGAGTAACTTTGCATAAAGCAGTACACACAAAAGAGAAGTCTGGGTGGG
Organism: Ondatra zibethicus; assembly: GCA_004026605.1. Taxonomy (NCBI): domain Eukaryota; kingdom Metazoa; phylum Chordata; class Mammalia; order Rodentia; family Cricetidae; genus Ondatra; species Ondatra zibethicus. The sequence goes on from PVIU01002270.1 coordinate 152,829, forward strand.
GTTTTCAGTTTCCAATGGCATCTCATCTGGAATATGAACTCATATGCAGCTTTTGAAAATGAGGCAAAGGCGTGGAATGCAAAAGATCTAAAAATGTTAATTGAAGAAAAGTAAATTACAGAACAAGACGGCGTTTGGGAGGGGACATGGTTCTGAGAGAAGGTACAAGTTGCACAGCCCAAGCCAAGGTTCTACAAGCCAAGCATCTCATCTTCTCACATACACCCAAGAAGGGGGAACCATTGCAGACAGGGTGAGCATCTCAGTTTGTCCCAGTGGAATTTCCCCAAGCCCACCTTTCACCAAACTCCTATGCCCTCAGATACCATGCACCCTCTGCCAAGGTGTCCGCTCCATCAGTCCCCTGTGCCCATGGTTCAACGTGTTTTTTAGCACATCAGCCACCGTCTTCCATTTCTGCCTCTGAGGCCACTTTTGTCCATCTGAGCTGGTTCTACCTTGAGAAATTTTTCCTTCCATTTTACCCTGGATTTCTAAAGCCTTTGTAGAGAGAGAAGAAATGGCCTTGTTTACCATTTCCTGGTTAGGAATGTGTGTGTGTGTGTTTGTGTGTGTGTGTGTGTGTGTGTGTGTTTGTGTGTTACATAAAGTCAAAATTAAATCAGAGTTGAAGACAACTGTTTTTGTTCATTCCCTCTCTGTTCTTGTACAGAATCTATTAATAGTGGGATGCCACAAATAGAAAGTTGTCTTTGTCAAATGTGAGGAGGAACCTTAGGAAGCTGACAAAAGTCTCCAGCGTGGAGTGAACTATCAAACACGGGCCAAATACTTTGCCACAAATGTGAGTCATTCTTCCTTCTAAAAATGGACCCAGAGCTGTCATCAGAAAACAGGTTTTGTTGACTATAAAACAAAATCTTTATATATTTTTTTAATTTTAAATGATAGGATTTTAGTCAAACCTTGCTAAATTAATTACATGCTATGAAACTTTGATCCCTGTTTAAAGTAGACTCACTTCTGTTTTTAACAGTTTGTCCGTTTGTTTACTCGTACCCATTTTCTCAGAGACTGATGACATCCAGTATTCCGTTTTGAAACTGAGGACATTGCTGGGGTGTGTTGACTCATGCCTGTAAGTCCAGCACTCAGGAAGCTAAGGCAGGGAGATTGCCATGTGCTAAAGGCCAGCCTGGGCTACACAATGATGCAAGGTCGCCGGGGGCTACAGAAGAAAAGGAGGGAGGGGGAGGAGGAAGCAGGAACGAAAACAGTGATATGGCGTCTCAGAGTTCTAACCCTTCACTCCTGGTCTCCCACATGGTAACTGAGAACTAGGACTCTAAAGCCAGCCAGGTCTAGGTAGCCCCTAGGGACTGGCTTTGTCTATTTCTCCATGGAGCCAGGGAAAGGTTCCTCTATCCTCCGTGTTGCTCCAATCCACCTTCTTTAAATGCTGCTTCCTGTGTCTTAGTCTTTTCCTCTCCATCTTGGCCTCCGACTGTTTGGCCGAGGACCTGCTGTGTCATTCTGGCTGTTTCAAGACGTCCACCTAGAGAACAGAACTCTCACTTCTCTTAGGTCCCCCAGACCCACTTCCAGGCAGGAGAAATGCTTCAAAAGGACCAGTCTCACTTCTAGGCTCACAACCAACAGGTAACAGGCAGTGGAGTTCATGCCTCCTCTCCCACTCCAGGAAGAACACAGTGACTGTCCTGATGCTGAGACTTGGATCTGGACAGCTTACAGGCTGAGGTCAGTGACAGAGGGGAACCATAAGTATCTTCTGGAGTCACTCTTTTCTTTATCACTTCCTGCCTGGAGCTTCTGGGCAACACAGACACATCACGCGTTGACTGTGTACACTTAGAATATGCAACGACGACAAAAAATTTATAGCCTTGTCATTGTCAACATAAGCATAATGTGATTGTGGCAGTGTTACAGACAGTATTTTCACACTTTGTACTTCCTCGCATTGGAGATTGCCCATTTCACCCATTGAGGATACGAGACTGTCTAAAAACACAGAGGGTGACTGACAAGTAGCATTGGAAGCAAGGTCAAATTTTCGTAGTGAATTCTGATGTAAGACTAAAGTACCCACAAACATGTATATCCAATTTTAGAGACACTCAGCATTGTGCAAATTCAGGGCCTGGAGAGATGGCTCAGCGGTCCAGAGGACAAAAGTTTGGTGCCCAGCATCCACAAGTGTAGATGTCTGGCACCTGCAGGCTCCCACACACAGATGGCATACACAAGGAGGCACACATACAAAAATAAAAAAAAATACAGGGGCTGGAGAAATGACTTAGAAGTTAAGAGCACTGGCTGCTCAACCAGGGGACCCAGATTCAAATCCCAGAACCCATATGGTGGCTCACAGCCTTCTGTAACTCCAGACACAGAAGATCCAACACCTTCTTCTGGCTTCTGTGGGTGCTAAGCACACATGTGGTGCACAGATAAAAATGCAGACAAGGGCTGGAGAGATGCTCAGTGGTTAAGAGCACTGCCTGCTCTTCCAAAGGTCCTGAGTTCGATTCCCAGCAACCACATGGTGGCTCACAACCATCTGTAATGAGATCTGGTGCCCTCTTCTGCTGTGCAGGCATACATCCTGACAGAATACTGAGACTACTGTATACATAACAAATAAAATTTAAAAAATGCAGACAAAACATCCATACATGTAAAATAAAATTAAGGAAAAATATAAACAATATATTATACATATTATATATAATAAGTATATAATATATCTACTCTTATCCTCACAAATTCTCAATACCAGAATTATTGAATTCTGTTTATGTTGCATTTTGCATATTGAATATAGAAATATTGCATAAAACTTTAATCCCAGTACTTGAGAGGCAGAGGCAGGTGGATCTCTCAATTTGAGGCCAGTCTGGTCTATGTAGTGAGTTCCAGGACAGTCAGAGCTACACAAAGAAACCCTATCTTTAAAAACAAACAAACAAAATAAAGCCATCACTAGGGAGGCAGAAGCAGCTGGATCTCTGTGAGTTCCATGCCAGCCTGTTCTACATGAGCTAGTTCCAGGACAGGCTCCAGAGAAACCCTGTCTTAGAAACCAAAAAAAAAAAAAAGAAAGAAAGAAAGAAAGGAAGGAAGGAAGGAAGGAAGAAAGAAAGAAAGAAAGAAAGAAAAAGAAAAGATAGAAGAAAGAAAAAAGAAGAAGGAAATGCCCTACAGGCTTGCTACAACCACATTTCATGCCGGCGTTTTCTTAGTTGAGGCTCTCTCCTCTCACATGACTTTAGCTTGTGTCAAGTTGACATAAAACTATCTACCTCCTTGACTACCTATTGCAGGGGACCATCTCAGTAGCTCCTGACCCTCAAGGCAAAAACCGAAAACAAAGCTCAACTAGTGTTTCTAGTTCAACATCTACTTTCCTTCCCAGATATCTTGACCCGTCCTGCCCTCCTTCCCCGGGAAGTCTACCAAGCTCATACACTATCTCTTTACTAACAGCTGTGGCCACAATTCTCTGTCTTCCTTCATCATGTATAACTGTAGTGACAGCAAATGTTTCCCAGCTGTGAATTCAGTACCCACAGCCCCACGGAGTGCTACACTCTAAGCTGTGGTCTCTACATACAGGTATGGTATCTGCACTCACGTCTATAGTGAAAACTGGGTTTTTCTCTGTATGTTCTCAGAAGGTCTTCATTGGGATGATAGCCTACAAGAAATGTTACCTATATTTATGGTAGTATTAAGAAACACATAGAATTCTCTTTTAAGGGACTGGAGATATGGCTCACTTAAAAGCACTTAATACTCTAGCAAAAGTAACAGAGTTTTGTTCCCAGCCACATTGGGCTGCTCACTCTGTATCCCCAGCTCCAAGAGATCTTATACCTTCTCTATTGGGCACCCGAATGCACACACACACACAGACACAGACAGAGACAGAGAGGAAGGATGAGAAGCTGAGAGAAATCATTCTTGAAAACGAAGATCCTACATGTGCATATCAACCTGTAGTCTCAGCTCTTGAGAGGAGGAAGGATCCTTAATCACACACAGAAAATTTAAGGCTAGCCTGGGCTACATGAGACCCTGTATTGGTGTGGGAGGTCCTTCTGTATATATGTTGCTTTTATTGGTTAATGAATAAAGAATTTGCCTTGGCCTGTGATAGGATAGAATAAAGGTAGGCGGGGAAAACTAAACTGAATGCTGGGAGAAAGAAGGCGGAGTCAGGAGAAGCCATGTAGCCCCTGCCAGAGACAGACACAGGATGGAACTTTACCCTGGTAAGCCACAGCCATGTGGCAATACACAAAATAATAGAAATGGGTTGATTTAACATGTAAGAACTTGCTAGGACTATGCTAGAGTCATGGGCCAAGCAGTGATTTAATCAATACAGTTTCTGTGTGATTATTTCGGGGCTGAGCAGCTGGGAACAAACAACTGGCCCCCACAACACTGTATCAGAAAACCAAAATAGTAACAATGAAAGCCCTACCATTAGACATAACATGGATGGCTAACACAGCATGGGAGCCATTATTATGCTAATTGTAATAAGGCAGACACATAAAGTTAGCAGTAGGAGGGGGGATAGAGAGCGGTGGGTCAAAAGGGACAAAGACGTAGAAAGAAAAGTTTAAAGATCTCCCTTCCCACGAAGTCCACAGCTAAAAATGCACTGTGTTTTACATTTTAACTAAATGAGTGGATGGTCCTGCCACAGAGAGAAAATGGGTGACTATGTTAGGCAACAGATTTGTTAATCTGTTCCATTATAATAACCACGTTACTGCATATGCATCTTATAGCATCATGTTTTATACCTTAATATAGAGGATAAAAGTTAACATGCCTCTCTATTTTAAAGTAAAGGGTCAGCATGTCTATCCTTGAACTCATAGTGATTTATATTGTTAGAGGGGAAGAGAAGGGGGAAGGAAGAGGAAGGAAAAAAAAGGAAAGAGAGAGAGAGGGAGGGAGTATATGGTAGGCACAATGGGTGGCTGGCTGCCAGCCATGATAGATTCAAGGCCTGGCTCTTTCCCAAAATGTTTATGGCTTGTGGTTTACATGGTTGAGAGTGGAAACATTTCTGTTTTTTCTTGAGACAAGAACTCATGTTGCCCAGACTAGGATTATAGGCATGTACCAACATGCTTGACTTCTGCTTCTTAATTAAATGAATATTTACTGTTGTTGTTTAGGGATAATTTCCAAACTCTGTCAAACACAGGAATCTATAATTCAGCGGGGTAGCTATGGCCTTGGGATCCCTACCTCCCTGGTCATGCAGTGTTCTCTTGTCATGGACCTCGGGTTTATTTCTGTTTGGGTGTGTCTGAGAATACGCTGATTAGCTATAAATATCCTTTATAAGGAACATTGAATGAATGTCCAACAGATGATCGATCCTGGGGAAATTCCAAGATAATATTTACAGCTTTTGCTGCAGCTCTGGGGTCCGGCTCATTCTGAAGAGTCCAGGAGGGTGCCCCACTTGTTGACCACCCACCCCAGCCCCTGCAGCCTCCCCTGCCTTTCCCCTCCACCCCTGTTTGGCACTGCACTTCCTTCTCCCCAGATCTACAGTGTTGTGCTCTCTTGTCAGCTCCAGTTCTTTATCTTATCAGCTCCTGCAAAGGCTTCATTTCCCTGGCAAGATCTCAGCATTTGAAGGGAAAGGGCCTCCTGACGTGGAGTTTTATGGGAGCTGAGTTATTGAAAGAGAAGTCTTCTATAAGGGCAGGTGTGTTTCTTATCAGGTCTTAGGCCAGTAGTCCTTTTTAAAAGTTTTTGTTTTATGCATAAGTGTGTTTTCACTGTGTGTGCACTGTGCGCTTGCCTGGTGACTGAACAGGCCAGAAGAGGGCATCCGATCCCCCAGAACTGGAGTTACAGACAGCTGCCAGTCACCTCATGAGTGCTAGGAAGTATACAGAGGCCCTCAGCCAGTGCTCTGAACTGATGAGCCATTCCTTCAGGCCCACTTTTTGGTGTTATTTCCTGTTTTATGTTGTTTGGGGTTTTTTTTGTTTGTTTGTTTGTTTTGTTTTTTGTTTTTTTGTTTTTTTGTTTTGATGGAGTCTTATTTTGTATTCCTGGCTGGCCTAGAACTTCTCCATGTAGCCCACACTGACCTCAGACTCACAATAGTCCTCTTACCTCAGCTGTCTGAATACTGGGATTACATGTTTCCTCTACCGTGCCCAAATAAAAGTCATTCTTATGAATTAATTAATTAATTTAGAGACAGGCTCATGTCTATACCAGACTGACTTTGAAATCATTATGAAGCCAAGTGTGACCTGAACTTCCTCCTAAGTGCTGGGGTTATAGGCATATGCCATAATGGACTCTTATTATATATGCTGCTAAGGTTTGAGCCCAGGGTCTACATCGGAGCCCTAAAAGTCATCATTTGAAATGCCAATTCGGTTCTTCCAAAACCTCCCGAGTCAGTCCTCTTGAACCCTCCTTGTCACCCCTCTATCCCCACACCACCCAGCCATCCTTCCTTCCTTCTTTCTGGTATTTCTTAGTTCATCTAGATGCTGTTGATTTCCAGCCTCTCTGTTTCAGAGAACACTGTGGTCCTCCCATAAGCATCTCCTCGAAAGCCTCTTGATGGTCCTGGGCTAAACGGTCCTTCAGCTGAAGAGTTTCCACTGCCTGGTGTGTATTGCTTTATGTCCACACTCATTTTGTGAATGGCATATGTCCACGCTCTTGTGTGCCTATGAATGTGCACACGTGCCTGTGCCCGTGGAGCACTGTCTTCCTCAAGGAGTCTCCATCTTATTTTTTGAGACCAGTTCACTCTCTGAATCTGGGGTTCACCTATTGGACTAAACTAACTGGCTCCAGGGACCAGTCTGTCTCTCGCTCTCTAGTACTGGGGTTACACCTACAATGAGATTTTATATGAGCGCCGGAGATTTGAACTCAAATCCTCGTAATTACACAGTGGGCAGTTTTACTGGCTGAGTCATCTCCCCAGCCCCTTTTGCTGGCTGCTTAGGAAGGATTTAATGATTGATTGGATAAGAGAAGCGCTGGGGGAGGGTGGCAGTCAAGAATTCCTCCAGGCACAAGCCTGAGCGCTCAGGTGCTGGAGAACCATCCGCTGGGATTGTGGCAAAGCAAGAGGGTGACTTCAGAGTCTAGGGGTTAAATTGGAAATACTTGTGAGCATGCCGGTGGAGATGTGGTGAACTGATAGAAGGGTGTGCTCAGAGCTCAGGAAAGTGGCTAGAGGAGAGCCCCTCCCCCAAACAGAGCTAGGGGTCAATGTAGGACTGTTCCACTGGCGCTAAGAAAACAGATTGGGGAACCGTGTGTGCAGAAGAGGGGGCGATCACTAGAGCCAACCAGGATGCCCAACCAGGGCTTTGGGGCTTGTACTGAAATGGATTTGCTGTGACTGACCCAGGTCACAGTGGGCTGAGTGACCACACAAGTGGTGACCAAGGGAGAGCAGAACTCTTCCCACCCAGAGTCCCTGTCATGATGAACTGGAAGAAACTCCCCTGGAATCACTGGATGGGGTTGTATCAAAGAGTGCAGGCAATGACGTAGAGGCCTCAGAGCCCAGGGTGACTTTTGAATCTAATCTCTTTGACATTGGAAAGCCAAGAAACTTATCTCTGGTCTTTACCTTTGGCCTCACTTTCAGAGGAAACCAGAAAGGAAAAAAAAAAAAAGTAACTAAATCATTTAGTGTGGTTCAAATCACAGCCCTGTGTACTGCTGACCTAAGCCATATTTATTTCCTGGTGCCGTATCTTGTGTTCTCTGATCATGTGTGAGGGGTGTGGGTGGGGGAGGAAGTAAACAAAGGGAAGCTGAAAAGCCTTTTCTTATGGAGAGGACAGAGACAGACACGGAACCGTGTTTGTGGGGCTGACAAGATGGCCCCGTGGGTAAAAGTAGCTGCCACTAAGGCTGACCACCTGAGTTGGATCCCCAAATACTGGAAGGAAAGCACCAACCCCCAAAAGTTATTCTCTGACCTGTGTACGCACCAAATAAAGAGAGAAAATGGAATTCTAAAACTCCAAAGAAAGCATGTTTCTGGGCCGGAGCTGTAACTCACTTGGTAGACAGGCAAGCCCACATGATGCCCGGGTTCCATCCCTAGCTCTATACACCGAGTGTGGTGATGTAGGCTTGTAATTCCAGCACTCAGATGGTATGGGCAGGAATATCACAAGTTCAGAGTGACCTTTGGCTACACAGCAAAGTTGAGATCCGCCCCCCCCCCCCCGGCTAAATGAGACCTGGTCTCAAATCAAACAAAACACTAAAACGGACAGCATGCTTGAAGGACCCGAGGAAGAGTGGGTGCTGCCAGTCCCTGAAAACCCACTCACGTCTTGTGATCAGGAGCACGGTGTGTAGGCTTCCTGGCCTGTCTCTGTGACTGTGAGGTAAGGGGATTGGGCTCCACAATGACAAAGTCCACACTGAGGAACACAAGGTCGAGAAGGCACAGAGCTCCTCCAGGGAAAATGCCACCGATGGGATAAAAAGGTTGAAGCGTTTGTCCTACTCCTATACGAGATTCAAAAACCCTAACTGGGTCACTGGAACCTTTGAGCTAAGAAGGCGTTCTTTCCAGTTGCTTAGCAAAGATGGCCAAGTTGCGCATCACACACTATGGGAGTACAAAGAGTCACATCGCTTCCAGGGCCTACTAATTATGGTATCCTACAGGGACAGAGCACCTGTGTGAGAAATGGAGCCATAAAATGTACATCCAGGATGGGCAGCCCTTCCTGCCAGGCAAAGGGTGTCTCCGCCACCCCTTATTTGTCCTACCTAACCTAGTAGAAGGCATAACTGAGTGACCAGTGGTGGGCTTTGACTCGGGTTACTGTACTTTAAAAGCTGGAGCATACAGGTTTGGGCCACCTGTCTCATCGAAGCCACATGTGGGCCACTAACTACGATGAGCGAAAACTTAGGGCACAACCTATATCTTCTCTGAGGCTGGAGAGAAAGGGGCCTTGCTACCTAATACAGATGTTAGTATCGGAGAGATGATGGGTGGAGAGAAAGTGGGCTTTATTAAGGATGCTTGTAAGGCAGAAGGCAGCCATTTGAATGTCCCCAGGACCACCTTCCAAGGATGGGAAGAAATGGGGATGAAATGAGGGACTCAAGTCAGAAGTCCAGCATTTCCTAGGAGCTGGACTCAGGCAGTCTGATGTTCTCGTATTTGCATACAGACCACAGACCCTGGACTCTGCCTTGGAGAGAGGGGCTTCACAGTCTTGGGTTCCATTTGTGGTCAGCAGTTGGCAGTTGCTTTTTTTTTTTTAATCAGTTTTCTAAAGATAGCTGTCACTGTCAACTTTACAAACGTCAGGACTGTTGTGACATCTTGAGAAGCCGGAGGGTGAGCGTGCCTGTTGGCTTTCTCCACTCACACATCCTCTCTTCTGTTTTCTTCCTCTGCTTCCGGGGCTTACAGGTTTAAGGGCTGCGAAACGGCTTCAAAACTCAAACAGAAAAGAGAGACGAGAAAAGATAAGGTTTAATTCCAAACTATACATGGTCCCTCAGGCTTGTAATCCCAGCACTTGGGAAGCTGAGGCAGAAGGATTGCCGTGAGTCTCACGCCAACTGAATTACCTTGGAGACTGTCTCAGGGCACATCTACCAAGGCTTCATTCTCCTCGGACTTGAGCCGTCGGGAAAGCGCCTTGTGACGTGCATGGCAGACACAAGAGGGCGGTGTGTGCTCACTGATCAGCTCTGAGGCTCAGGCCGGTCCCTCCTCCAGCAGCGTCTGGCTGCCTTCCCAGACCTAACAAGAATTAATAAAGAGTTTTTGGGACAAGCATGGTTATCCTGAGTCTAGTCACTGAGGCACAAGGTGAAGTCAGAATTTAAAGTCAGTTTACCAGGATTGGAGAGTAATGTTGACATTTGGGATCCAGCCCAGGAACCTCATCCTTAGGACTGTCCTGCGCCAAGGTGTTCTAAAAGACAGACTTCAAGGCACAGAGAAACCAAGACTGTCTTGACCCTGGTTCACAAAACCTCCGTTTAGAGAAAGTTGCTCATTCACTGGAGGGAAATAGGTTTCTTGGTCTGTTTAGTTTCGTGTTTTTGAAAAAGTTGTATGTAGACCAGGCTGGCCTTAAACTCACTATGTAGATCAGGCTGGCCTTGAACCCCTGATCTTCCTGCCTCTACCACTGGAAGGGTGACATCACAGACTGTCCTGGCCATAAGAGGAGATATGACTCCGTACTTGTTATGTGCTAGGCTGGATTCCAGGGCACAGAAAGGAGTCCCATGAAAAGTGAAAAAGGCTTAGCCCATCTTGGGGGAGTAAGTCCACAACCTCCAGCCCACATTCCTGCCCCTCTCTTTTCCTCTGGGAGCGGTCCCAGCCAGCCGAAACTACCATCTATTCTTACTGGGAAAGGGAATGTGAGTCACACAGTCGGTTCTCCAATTGTGGCTGTCAGCCATACTTCTCTGAGTTACCATCTGCTTCCAGTTTCTCTGACTGTCGGGTGGCAAGTGGTGATTCCAACACCTCCACCAAGGGTGGGGCTGAAGGGAGGGCTGTGCAGGCCATCTGATGCCTCTAGTTTGCCTCATCTCACTCGCTGAGCTGGGCTTCCCACTGAACACTGCACAGCCCTGCCCACTGGAACCTTCCCCAGTCCAGTCTCTTCAGCCAGACCAGATGCAGACTTCGGCTCCTCCCAATCCCCAAACCCATAGCGCAGTTGTAGGGAACACAAATGCCTCAGGTACTAGACCACAGCGCTGGGTTTTATTTCGCTCACAGCTCTTTCATATTCTGATACTTTGCCATGAACTGTTTTTAAAATGAAAATTTGGGGAAGTAAGAACAGAAATAGCTATGTAGCAAGCAAGCAAGCAAGCCTCAACACACACATACACCACCCACTTTGAGATGATAACACCTATGTACCCCCCTCATAAAAGGCCACTTTTCTCTAGTTGTGAATATCATTAATATTGACTAATCAACATTTGGTGGGCATAACCAGAGAGGTTCAAGGTCCTTATGTCCTGGAACAAAGAACTGGACAGAATTCCAATTGGACAGAATTACACATGAATTGTAGTCAACCTACTAAGTTGATTTCTAAATAATTATGTTTATGCCCATAGACTGGTACCAGCTTTGGTCAAAGCAATCTCTTTTTTGCAGTGATCATTAGTAACTGTAGAGCCTTCCTAGACAGTTAGGGTTTATCCTGCTGTGATAAAACACCATGATCAAAGGCAACTTCAGAAAGGGTTTGTTTCACGTACACGTTCACTTCACAGTCATCGAAGAAAGTCGGGGCAGGAACTGAAACAGAAGCCATGAAGTAGTGTTGCTTACTCCTCATGGATTGCTCAGTCTGCTTTTTTAAACAACTAAGGACCACCTGCTCAGGGATGCCACCATCCACCATGAGCTGAACCCTTCCACAATCAGTCATCAATCAAGAAATTGTCTACAAACCAATCTTATGGAGGCATTTTCTCAATCAAAATGCCCTTTTCACACACATGTCTTGGTTTGTATCAAGTCGACAAAATCCAACTGGTATACTTATAATTGGTAAAAATGATGAGATCAGATGGTAGTTAAACATTTAGCCATGAATTAGACATTTATTTCACATGTCTAAGGTCCAGAAGACATTATGGAAAAGAGGGAGGAAAGAATATAAGAGCTGGAGGAAGGGTGGCGTGTTGGAGATGCCTATCTTCTAAGCATCTTGAACTCACAGTAGCTATGATTACCTGAACAAGATCTACAGAAGACCGAGCACAGCAACATCATGACGGGCGGGGGTGGGGGGGATGCTCATGAAGACCTTCCTGTCCCTGAGAACTATAGGCACCTGATGGTTGCTGAGAGAGGGAAAGACATTTTCTTGGGTAGTGTAGCCCTCTGCTAAGGTGACCATGCTTCTCCTGCAAACAACCCTAAGAAAACTGGGACACACACACACAAATACACACACACGCCATCAAGGCAAAAGGAGGAGAAGTAGTGGGGAGAGGAGAGGAAAGATGAACGGGTGGGTGGCAGGCAGGAAAGAGTAATGGGGGTGAATATGTTCAAACCACACTGTACACGTGTATGAAAATATAAAACCTATTATTATGGGTACTTAATATATACTAATAAAATATTTGAAGCCCAAAGGGTTGTGTAAAAAGCCTTCCTAATGAGCCTGGAAGAGTCGAAACTGATATTAAACATGAGTTGAGAGCAAAGAAGAAAGTAAACACTTTCAAGGGAGGAGTGGGCTAGAGCTAAAAGAGTGTGGTCACTCAAATGGTCCCACGTGCAAAGGCCGGGGCATTTGTGCCGCACAACTGGGGCATTAGCACGTTGGGTATACGGTTGGTTTGCCGTTTTGTTTTGTTTTGAGACAGGGTCTCCTGTAACCTAGGTTGGCCTTAAGCTTACTATTAGCAGAGGTTAACCTTGAACTGCTCTTCCCGCCTCCATCTAGAGTTGTGCATTTAAGCTATGGGCCACATTCCCGCGCTCTGGAGTGACTGCATACCGGCACCAGAGGTGGGATTTAGTTACTCTCATGGAATCTGAAGGCGTTTCGTTATGTTGATTTTTGCGAAGCTTTTCTTTTTCCTCCTCCCATTATCCTGCTTCAACACCAGAGTCTCCCCTGTGCCCTGTCATACTGAGCATCTGTCGCTATCATTCTGTATGGCAGGTTATAGTTGGGACGATGGCCTAACACGCAGGCACAGTCAGCCTTCAGCCAGGTGGAAGCATACTTCTGAGTCATCAGTGTCCCTCCATAGACTGGCTCCTATAATCCCTACTGCCTCGTCAGCCAAGTAGTACCCACAGTCGGCTCGTTTGTGCACAAGGGACTCAAAATGCACCAGAAAATGAACCCGCAGCGCCATCATATCCCTCACGGTAAGTGGTGCCAGCTGATGCTAAAGAAATGAGAAAAGGCTCTCCCTACCATGCGCAGCACGCGGGTGGAAGCTGGATGGGACGACGAGAACGTGCTTGGATTCGTTAAATAAGCTGGCAGTGAGGAAGACAGCTCTCTCAACGTGCTTTGCATAATTGCTCCGTCTCAGTTGCCGTGAACGGTCCAAATCCTGTCAGACGTGCATCTCTCCGTCTGTCAGCGCCCAGCCCCTTGCCAGGACTTCGCATTCTGTCCATCAGGCATAATTTCCATACTCTCTCTTCCCTGTCAAGAATAGTTTAATTCTTCATTTTCCCCAGGCATTCAAAGAATTTCTTACTTTAGAGGGAGGAGGGTTGGTTCATAGCAGAAAAATAAGGAACTCAGATTTATTTGGGGATACTGGGGATCGAACCTTGGACTTCACATATACTTGGCAAGTACCCCCATGACTGAACTCTCCCCCGTCCTCTTTCTACTCATTTATTTTGAGAAGAGGTTTCACTTAATTACCTAGGCTGGCCTCAAACTCACTGTCAACTAAGCAAGCCTTAAACTTGTGGTCCTTTTGCCTCAGCCTCCTCAGTAGCTGGGATTACAGACCTCACACACCAGGACCATTCTTCATGTATACTATGAATAGCTAGGGTTTTTATGTTGTTGTTGTTCACTTGTGATGTGTGATATGTTGCGATGTAATGTGATAGATACGTGTGTCTCTGTGTATGTGTGTGGTGTATTCACATATATGTACCAGTGTATGTGCCTGAGTTTGCATGTACGAAAGCCAGTGGAGGATGTTGGGTGTCCTGCTCTGTCACATTCTATCTTACTCCCTTGATACAGGATCTCTCACTGAACCTGGAGCTAGATCACGTGACACGTAAGCTCCATGGCTCCACCCATCATCTCTGGTCTTCCCCAAACATGTTCCACAAGACCTAACTCTCATGTCTTTGAGAACATTTTTCTGGCTAATTCCAGATGAATTCCTAAAAGAAATATATTAAATATACATCGTTTTGTACTAAGTGTATTAGCATGTTTGGTTCGACGAAAGCCCTGGTTCTAGAGGTATTTGCTGTGGGGTCACATGTCTAAGACAGAATGGTTGGTTGCACCTGTGATATGGTTCTCAAGAGTCTGGCATAACGCGTTTCTTTTCCCTTAATATCCGGTTCTTCTTCATGAGTCATGTCAATCAGTCATTTCCCTTTCACAAGCAAGGTCTTTGGTTATGAAGACTCAGGGAAAAAAAAAGCTAGTTGGGGACCCAGCTGGTCACACTACATAACAATGTCCTGACACATTGGGCGCTCGGGCGGGTGGTTGGCTGGGTCTAGGAAGACACACCTGTTCTGTTCCTGTAGCTAGGAGCTGACTGGACCCACAGCAGCTGTTGCGGTAATTCTAAAAATGCTTTGAGAAGATGGGCGTGGTGTAGAGAGCAGTGGTTCCCAACCTTCCTTGTGCTGCGATCCTTTAGTACAGTTCCTCATATGGTAGCGACTCCCAACCATGAAATGATTTTCGTTGCTACTTTAAAACTGTAACTTTGCTACTCTTATGAATTGTAATGTAAACATCTGTGTTTTCTGATGGTCTTAGTCAACCTCTGTGAAAGGGTGTTTGACCCCCAAAGGGGTTGAGACCCACAGGTTGGGAACCACTGATGTGGCTCCTGAGGCAGGAGGAGCTAGACTTTAAGTCTACACTATAGAAGAACCATATCAAATAAGGACATACTTTTCACAGCAACGCAAAGTCCCTGACATTGGAAAAAAGCGCTAAGATCGATTTTAATAGCTTAGTGGAAAGAGACTACAAATTTGATACCCTTGGGTATCTGGGGTGGTTTATTTGCTAAGGGCCCTGCCTCCCTTCAAGACTAACAGTGTGGAAATTCTCTTCTTAGCCTGTGGATTGGGATTCATTCTTGTGTGGATGTCCCCTGCTGTGCTGGCATCAGCTGACTGTTAACTTGAGGCCTGTCTGATGAACAATTAAAAGCTTCCTAAACAAAACAACAACAAAGCCCTCAGCTTCCTAAATCTTAATGCATGACACCCTCACTAATTTTTCAACTGCTTTTCACAGTTGAACCGTTTGTCTGAACACTTTATTTATAGGTTGACAACTCTTGGTAGCCCCAGGCAGCCTTGTGTGTCTTTTGCAACAGCAGGGACCCATCTCTTCCTACTCCAAGCTTTGAGCTCTTGTACTTGGTTTCTGGACTCTGCAATCTATCTGAATTCTCTGTGAGAGACCTGTCTCTTATCTTACTCATTTCTTCCCATGGATATACCAGAGAAAGTACATCGAGTTGACTGGGTAGATATTATTGTTAAGTTGGGAGTGTAGCCCCAGCTCCTGGCATCTGTCCCAGCCAACCTGGCCTGGGAGTTGCATTGCTCTGGACTCCAAATCCCAGCATGCCAGGGTCAGGACCACTCCTACAGGGTATTTAAGGCGGCTCTCAGAGGAGAAACACCTGGTTTTCAGGTCTGCATGGGCTCCCTGCTGTCCTGTCTCCCCGCCATGCACTTGGCGACCCGAGAGTGTAATTCTTAATAAAACGATGGGCATTTTAATTCGGTTTGATTTGACCTAGTTGGGATTTCTTGCGTTGGCGGAGCTGCCCTTTTCTTATAATTTTTATTTATCAATTATTAAGTCCAAACATGCTGTCTCTAGAGTTTTACTGAAGTCCAACCTTTGAGGGCCAGAACTCAAAGCAACCTCTCCTGCAATTTAAAGAGCAGCCACAGTATAAAAAGAGAAGGAACTGTCACTAAGACGCAGATCAGTTACCCTTAGCTTCCCTGGCCTGTGGGCACAGGTTTGTCATACAGTGTGCTTAGACCCCCAAGGGTCTGTGTGATCCTTGAGGTTTCTTTCTACGGACTTAAGATTCTAGGTATTTCAAGTTGGTTGTCTTTTGACTAGTTTGCTCCATTCCCATAGACAGGCAGAGTGAAAACAACTTGGCAGCTCCTATTTCAAACCCGCAGAAAGATGGGGATTTCCTAGGGTTTCACTTTTTCCTATTGGTCCCCAGACAGTAGTTCTATTACAGAGAAGCACTCTTATCTAGTCTGCACAACAGCAATTACAGATGAAGAAATAGAACCACACCCTTGACACCAAACCCCAGGCTAGGTGGGGTTCGCCTGCCTGCAGTGGCCAGAGTCTCTTGAAGCTTCTGTTCTGTTTTGTCATAGCTCCTACCCAGATGGAGAAGGAGTTGGAAGGAGGCATTGACAATCCTGGAAACCCTGGGGAATAGCATTTCTATCTACAGAGGAGCGAAAGAGGAAGAGTGAACGCTAGCATATCCTACTTCCGGTTGTGTGGAATAGAAGCTTCCCTCATCCCTATAGCTAAACGGTCACCACCAGGACCCCTTCTTTCCTTCTCAGTGATCTCACTTATTTTATTTGGCCTAATTTCTCTTTACAGTCTTTCTTATCTGTCACTAACCACCCAATCACTATGAACACAAGTATGTCCCTGAGCACAAGTATGCCTGGTTTACGTATTACTAAAACATGACCTCATTTGCTGGCATTAAAAATATTTATTAAATGCATAGGAAATGTCTACTACACACAGGCCCATCCATATCAACACTCTAGGTTAGGGTCGTAGATTCATCAAATAATGGGCTTTAGAGTTACAGTATTCCCAGATTATAGTATGGGCACCGTAACGTCAAAAAGAATCTAAATTGAGGAAACCTTGACATTAAGTAACCAGAGCCCAACGCAAAATGCTCAGAACTGAACTCAAGTAATTCTCAATGTCTCTAAGGGTTTAAATTAAAGAAGGTTCTGCCATTAGCAGGAGAGTATTTATTGACATCCTCCTGTGTGACAGGATCCACAGTGTGCTCAGGTGAAAAATAAAAAGAATGTGCAACAGACATCCGCCTCAGATGTGGGAAGCACCGTCCTGTAGACTGTGACCCTAGACCAAATGATACAACAGGATGCACGCTGAGTGTCAGCATCCATCCCTCTTTCTTTCCTGACTGTAGGTTGCCTCCTCGCCTGGCTGCCATGACTCTCCTGCTGCGATAGATTGTGCTCTCAAGCTGTGAGCCAGAAGAAACCCTTCCTCCCTTAAGCTGCTTCTGTTGGTGCTGTTTTGTTTGGTTTTGATCAGCACAACGAGGGACGGTGTTTCTGGAAAGCCCTTAAAAGAGAATTTCTAGTCTGCGAGCAGGAGCAGGGTGGAGCAAACAAGGAAGTGAGTTTAGAAGGGAACTCTGTTTACCTTAGAGATTAAGGTTCTCTGAGGAAAGGAAATAGTAGACAGGCAGGATGCACAAGACAGAGTTCTGGAAGTCCTCACTCAAGGAAACGGGAAGGAAGGTGTCTGAGTCGGGACCTCACAGGAGGAACAGTATATTTAGCAGGTGCCGGTGTCTAGAGGGCAACTGAGACCCAAACTGTAGGTGAGGTTGTGTTAGGAAGAAGTATATCCCACGCATGAAGAAGCCCCACACTGAGTGACTCAGGAGAACAGGTGCCAGCACTGACAAGAGGGAAGGAGCAGAGAGATGCAGGAAGCCAAAGAAGAAGTATGGCCCAGGGAGAAAGGCCCACGAGGGAGTCCCCTGTGCAAGACTGATGCAGGACATGGTGGCCTATGCCTGGAATCCCAGCCCTTGGGGTAGGCGATGAATGGGAGGGTGCTGAGGTGGAAGGGTTTTAAAAGCTCAGAAGTTTGAGACCAGCCTGAAGCAGAGTGAAGCTCCACCTTAAAACAGAAAACAACACACTAGTCAGTGTCTGGAGACGTGGCTCAAGGGTTAGGATGGTGTGTACTGTTTTTCATAGGACTTGAGTCCAATTCTGAGCTCTGAGCACCCACATCAGGCTGTTCACAAACTGCCTGAACTATGCCTCTGAGGATGTCACCCTCTTCTGGCCTCCGTGAGCTCCTGCACTGACATGCAATGCCACCACCACCACCACGACGGCATGTGAGCGTGTGTGCGCGCACACACACATCAAAATAAAATAAATCTAAAAAAAAAATGTGAACTGGGTGAAGGTGTGTAAGAAGGAACGAAAGAGAGACTGGTAACCTGCAGTCCATACTCCAGGGCCTACTTGGCTGGGAGGCCATAAGGTTTGTCCCCCACACCCCACGTATACACACGGGGACCTGTTTTTGTCAGGTTTTGCGGGAACAAGTTTTACCCATTCATGTACATACTGCGCAAGATCTTGAATTATTATATCCTCCCTCTCTGCTACAGTGCATCATATACCTAGGCTAAAATGACCTTTAGAGTTAAATGAATTAGCATGTCCATTATCACAAAAAGAGTGTTTTGAGCATTAGAAGGACCCTGTCTGTTCTCTTAGCAAATTTTCTGCATTGTCATCATCTGCTTTCTGTCACTATAACGAAACACATCAAACTTGGCAGTTGTGGAATGTGGGAAGTCCAATACCATGAGCTCAGCTCTGCTCAGCTTTGGGTGGGGCCCCCCCTCTTGCATCAGCAGGGTAACTTGGCAGAAAGCATTGCATAAGGATGGCACAGCAAACACATTGGGTAGGACCTAGTTCGTCTAGCAAAGTCACTCCTTCAGTCACCCATTGACCCACAGATGCACTAGTCCATACGGTGGCAGACCTGTCCCATCTGACCAGATGTCCCATCTCCTGGAAGAATCATGTGAATTTGGGTGCTGGCCTTTCAGGGAGGGAGTGAGGCGTTAGAACTTAGTGCTAGAGGGTCTCCCTACCACGGTCAGTGCCCTGAGTCTGACTCACAGTGAAACAGGTTTATATGTAAAGTATATGTGTGTGTGCAAATACACATGTATCTGTGTGCGTGTATACACATGGATGCATAAAAATGGCGGCATAGTCAAATCATAATATATTATCAGCTCTACTATTTAATAAATTGAAATATTTACTTCAGGAACTCTGAATTTGACTGTGTTTGGAGACAGAGTTAGAATCGACAGGAGTTGAGGCGGGGGTTGTGGCAGTGTTTCATAATGGCCAGTCTTAAACACATTATGTAGCTAAGGATGACCTCAGACCTTCTGCTCCTCCCGCCTCCACTTCCCAAATGCTGGGATTACAGGCATGTGCCACCATGTCCAGTTTTGGTACAGTTTTTGTTTTGTTTTTAAACAAGCAAATCATTAAGGCCAGATGTGTACTTTATAAGAAGAGAACAGGGGTTGGGGTGTAGCTCAGTGTTAGAGTGCTTTGCTCAGTAGGCACGAGGACCACGAGAATGAGCAATGGCAGAGGGGAGGCCCCTGGAAGCTAATGGCTTTTATGGGCCTGAATCGTGGTAACAGACTACATGATGAGCAAAGCTGTTCTCCAGCTGGCCCTTCACAAGCTGACTTCTGAGCCTAATGACTGTCTTAGGTCATACTGCTGGGACATTCCAGAGTCAGGATTTGAACTCAAATGGATACCAGGGCATCCTGTACCCTGCCTTTCCCCCAGGAGCTTGCTGTCTGCCCTTGGCCACGAGTGCTGATGTGCACCGGGGACGTCCAGCCAGCTGGGCTCTTTTACTTCCTTCAGTTCTGCTCCAACCTGTGGGCAGCTGTTGTGGGGAAATGCCAAGTCATAAATAATTCCTACACTAATGCCGAGGCAGCCGAAAGGGAAATGCCACTAGGAAATGGTATTTCAGATAAGTACAAATTTCATAATTCAGCCATTTCTCATAACACTATTTCCTTATTTTGAGTTTAGGGTAAACTGGTCATCATTCATAAATGTGGGAGAAACCTACCTTTGCTTGGACATATGACCCAGAGATATACGTGGTTTAAAAATGAAGCCATTCTATTGCTATCTAGAGTGGGACAAGTGGACCATAGGAAAGAGAGGAACAATGGGCCTTATTTATAAAAAAATGGACACTTGTATCTCGAAGTCTCCCAGGACAATTACGGTATTGTGACATGCTATTGCAGTTTATAATCCCAAGGTTCCAGGAAGCTTGGTCCCAACTAACCAGAATGTTCATTAGTGTGATTTCATTGCACAGGGCAGCTCTCAACACCAGTTTCTCTGTTCCTACCCCTACCCCCACCCCCACCCCGGTCTGCCCATTGTGGTCAGCTGTCCCCAAGTCTTCTGCTTTTTCACAGGAAGCCAGAAATTCAGCTTGCATCGGAAATTTCCCAATCACTAAATCTCAGCAACTAATTCAATTTTTTTAATTTTTGAGATGGGGTCTCATGTAGCCAGGCCCTATGTCTAACGAACTTGGGATGACCTTGGTGTTCTGATTCTCCTATCTCTACCATATATGACCATTCCTGGTTTACACAGTGCTGGAACTCAAACCTAGGGCTTCATGCATACTAGATAAGCATTCTACCAACTAAGCTACATTTCCCACCCCAACTATTCAATTTTAAAGAGAAAGGACACCCAGGATAGAAATATTTTGTGTGAGAAACGGTTCCCCCTATGGGCCCCCTTTGGTGACTCCTGCTCTGGTCGGATCCTGCTGCCAGGTTGAAGGTTCAAAGAGTTTGAAGGGAAGTGTGCTTATTATTAAGCAGGCACTGCAAGATACATGTCCCCTGTGTGGTCTTTACACATACATGTTGAGGGTCCTCCTGATCCTCCTGCCTCAAACTCCCAAATGCTGGGGTTCCTGGTGAACCTCATTATGATGGCTGGTGTGACTGGTTCTTCTCCTCCTTCTTCTCTTCCTCCTCTCCTTCTTCTTCTCCCTTTTTTGTATGTGAGTATTCCTGGGGGGGTGTGATTTGTGTGTGTGGTGTGTGCGTGTGCATGTTTTCAAGTATGTAGGTGCATATGCACCTGTGTTCACATGCATGTGGAGGCCTGAGGGAATCATCCTCCATTACTCTTCCACTGAATTCATTGAGCATTTGAGGCAGGGTCTCTCAGTCAAACCAAGAGCCGGATGATCTGGCTAGTCTCTCTAGCTACCTCGCTCTGGGGATACCTTCTCTCTGCTTTCTGGAGCTGGAATGACAAGCAGGCTGCCAAGACTCACCTGGCATTTAGATCAGTTCTGGGGATCTAAATTCCAGTCCTCACACTTGTAGGGCAAATGCTTTAATCACTGGACCATCCCCACTAATGTTGTTTTTAATATCTCCTCTTTTGTTCCCAGGCAGCTCTCAGGGGTCTGGGTCAAGATGCCTCAGGCTGGCCTTAGGAGGCCCTGTGAATGTGGCCGCATGCCTTCCTGCTGACCCAGCTCATGGACCAGATCTCGGCTGGAATTAACATTTAGTACTTGGCATTTCCAGCAACAGTGACTTCAATAACCCCAAGGATTCCAATATCTTAAAGGGAATGAGGTTGTGTGGGTCAGATCCAGACCGTGTTTCTCTTTAGGTGTCAGAATGGAGACATTTAAGAGAATCAAGAGAAAGGGGAGCCGTTGCCTAATGGGTGGAATGAGATGAGCCCTGCTGACAGGAGCATCAGAATGCCTGGGTTACTGGCCGGGAAACAAGCTGGTGCTGAAAATTACACCCCAAAGATATTCCTACCGTACCCAAGATGCATCCAGGGACTCCTCCAAACTATTATGCGCATCCCTAACCCTAGCCTGGGGGGATTGAATGTAAGAAAATGTTCAGGGCTACGTGAGACCCTGTGTCCAAAAAAAAACGAAGAAGCAAACTATAATGAAATGAAGGAAGGATAAAGGAAAGAGGGAGGGAGGCTAAAGAAAGAGAGGGAAGTTAAAGCACCACAGGACTGTGGGTAAGAAGGGGATTATTGAGGTGGTCAAATGCTGCGTTGTTAGCACATCTGGGTCTGGTCCTATCCTGGGCCAGGCACTGAGCACTCGTTTCAGCCCCACCTCCCATGTTCTGTATTTGGCTTTATGACCCTGTGGCTGGGAGACCCACAAACCAGAGCTCTATAGCTCAGCTGCCTCCCTACAAGGCTCTGTCTACAGAGGGATACTAGAGAGAAAGGAATACTAGATCTGAAGGGGGAGGAGGGAAATCAATGTCCATGCTCCTTTCTCCTTGCTTTTGGCTCCTGGAACCCTGTCATACTCCTTCACTTGACAGCCACCGGTCCTCCCCGTGGCCCAGATGAGTTCAGTGTATGACATTCTCATCACTTACAGAACCCACTGCAGCACCTTCAAGATATCAACCCTTGAGGCATCAACTCTGATGTCTGCCGCTCCTCTCTGGAGTGTGGCTGTAAGCCCTCCATGGTATCTCCTCCCAATATCATATCTTCTCTCTCAGCCTGCTCCTTTTGTTCCCAAGGCCTCGAGGTGAGCAGAGGAGACAGACAGCTGCTTTCTATAGCCACTGTCTCTGTGAGTTTAGTATTAGCATTGTGCCTTTAATCCTCTCCATTGAAACAACTGATGCAGCGTCTATCTACTGACTGGACCCTGCCAGACACACATTTAAAGTTGGCTCTGTTTGCTCATCTCACAGTGGGATCAGTTCACATTGTATGCCAAGCTTCCTGCTGAGTGATGGGACACAGTGATGACAAAGTCAGACAAGCTCCAGGCTCTCCCAGTGAGGAGGAAAACAGTGAACAGAGTGTGATCTCAGCACCCACCTCCCCTGAGTGCGGGGAGAGACTTCTGCTGTCAAAAGCTAACTACTTGAGTATATACTGCTTCCATAACATCATGGAAATCAATGACCCATGCCTGACTGGGCTGATGGCCCAGGCCCGGAATACCTGCTTTCCAAGGTGAGACCCCTACTGATCATGAGCCCGTTGTGTCCCAATCCTAGGCACACCATTTATATCTCTGACCACATTATTCATTGAAACAGTGTAAAATTTAATTTAATGAATGCTAAAAAGATCAGGATTATTTTCCTAAAACCCTAATTACAGGAAGGTCATTATCAGCAGTGACACAAGCAGTTGTCATGCGCCTGAGAAGGGCATTTTGTCTCTATTGTCTCCTCTCCAAAAGTTGTAACTTGAGTCTGATCAAGACAGAAGTATCAGATGGCCCTGCGTTGGAAGACATCCTATAGGACACGTGGCCAGTGTTTCTCAAGACTGTGAAGGTTGTGAAAAACTGACAAGAGAAATTGTCATTGACCAGAGGGCTCTGAGGAGATGGGACCACTAAATATAGCAAAGTACCTGAATCGGATCCTGAGACAGAAATGGGTCAACAGCAAAATGGTAAAAATCTAAATGAAGTCTGGGGTTTAGTAAATGACAGCTGGCCAGGATTGGCTGCTCAGTCTTGACAACCAGACCCTAGTAAACCCTGCAGTAACATACAAGAAGCAGGGTGGGTATCCAAAACTCAGCGTTAGCTCACAACTTACATGCAAATCTAAAATTGCACCAAAGTACAATGTTTGTTTTAAAAAGGAAAGCAACTAAATTACACACTTTGAGAGATTTGGTAATTATAGCTTGCTTTCCAACAATGCTGTTAAATTAGGCATGGGCAAAGCCCTAATTGTAAAAGATAAAGAAAAGGAATTGAATCTTATTTTTACAGTTTTCTTTAGATGCATTTCCCACTTTAAAGACATTAAAATCAAGACTTGTAGAAGATGCCCTATACCTGAAGTCTCTGAAGAAAATAGCAACAACAAAAAAATGACCCAAGCCTTTAACTCAACACTCAGGAGGTAAAAGCGGGCAGGTCTCAGTGAGTTCAAGGTTAGCTTAGCCCACTAGGTGAGACTGTTTTAGAACAACAAAAGACACTGGGCTCCCATCACAAACTTATATTCATGATAATTATAATTATATATAATATATCTATATATATACACCATAATATATATACCACCTATATATTATTTTTGCTCTTGACTGAGAGTGTACTAGCTGCATATATGTTTATATATATAACTTATATATTCATATATATAAATTTCTATTATTGACTATGAGTGTACTAGCTGTATTTATATATGTTTATATATATAATTTGTATAGTATATGTTTATATAGACTATTTTATATATATATATAATTTCTGCTTTTGATCACGAGTGTACTAGCTACCTCATGCTCCTGCCCCATGTCCAGCCGGTGGCATCAAGTGATGATTAATAAATTTTGGCACACCTCTGGGTGAGTCTGTAGGGGCATTTCAGGGAGGCTTAACTCGGGAGGGAAGAAAGACTCATTCTGGGTGTGGCAAGCATCATCCCAGGCTGAAGGCTGATATAATAAAAGGAAAATGAAGAAAGTAAGTCGACTGCCTCTCCGCATTCCTTCTCTTCCCTGGTCCTCTGAGATACAAGCAAACAGCTTCGTGCTGCTGCCGCCACAGCCTACGGCCATCCACAATGATAGACTATACCATCAAACCCTGGGCCCAAATAAACGCTTCTTTAAGTTCTCCTCCTTGGGTATGCACTCATAGCAATGAGATGACTCACTCGTCCATGTTACATTGACAGCTTCGTTTCTCCACAGAGTGAATGTTTAAGCCAAATGAGCGCCAACACATCAGGGCTTAATCTGCTGTCTGTTGTTTTCTAGATGAGTGAATAGCAAACTTTTCATGCGAAAAACCACAGCTTATATTTAAGGCAAAATATATGGCTATACAGTAGAAGTTTTAACAAAGTTATGTGCATATAGGTAGACTTTTGTGTTCTGGATTGCTGTGTGTGATAGCTAATCTCGGTTGCCAACTTGACTGCATCTGGAATCATCTAAAACACATGCAGCCGGGCTGACCTGTGAAGGATGTTTTTGACTGGACCATTTGAGGTGGGAACACCCACCCTAAATCTGGGCCACACCTTCCAATGGCCGTGCAAGTAAAAGGACTTGGAAGAAGGAAGCTTTTGCTTTGCGCCTGCCTACCCTCACACTCACCGGCAAGTTTGTCTATCCTGCTGCTGAGGTGTACCTTCGCTGATATTATAAACTACTTCTCCCAGATTCTAATGTAGACAGAAGACCAGCAACTCTCCAGGAATCCTCTGAAACTCTAACACCTGACTGGGACTGCTGAGACCTCCAACCACTGAGCTCTTGACCTTGCCTTTAGACGACAGCCAATGTGGCACTGAATAGAGCAGAGGCCGGAACACCCAAGTAAATCACCTTTAAAAATTATATATATTTGGAAGAATGGATCAAGAAAGTGTGGATTATATACTCATTAGAATACTACTCAGCGGTAAAAAACAAGGACATCTTGAAGTTTGCATGCAAATGGATGGAAATAGAAAACGCTATCCTGAGTGAGGTAACCCAAACCCAGAAAGATGATTATGGTATGTACTCACTCATTAGTGGACCCTAGCTATAAAATAAAGGTC